>DWLR01002386.1:0-15583 GCA_018246295.1 Papilio alexanor hazarajatica | reverse complement strand
TATATATATATATATATATATATAATCAAAGCAAGTTATAATTAATAAAAAAAAGAAAAACCCTACTAAAGCTGTATAATTATTTTCATTTACCATATATACGGGGTTTTTCTTTTTTTTTTAAATTAATTATAACTTGATTTGATTTTTATTTAACTAGATATAAACGAAATAATAAGAGATAATAAAAACACTTGTAAGTTAGAACTTGAAATACTTTTTAAATACTTCATGGTCTTTTTTAATTAATCGTCATCCTCCGGTATCCATCGTCACAATTAAATTATTAAATCTTAATTGCAACGCCTCAGCGAATTTGTAGCGCGTTGTGTGCACACTCCACAACCGTCTAATTACCATATAAATTATCATTTTATTTAATGTACCTCTTCTAATGGAGTACGCGATTATTTTTTTAGTAGTTCTCTTCTTGGAATGAAGTAAAAAGTGACAATTACCGGATTTCAAAGACAAGTAGGCATTATTATCCTGAAGGCATTGGTCAAGCGCAGTGATAAAAATGAACATCTGAGTGATTAATAACGCATCTACATTTTCTCGATACTCATTAAGCCATATATAATTTTCACAACAAATCACACAAAACTGCATTAAAAGAAATCTTTTAAGAAACCCTAGAAAAAACTAAAACAATTCTATCATTAATTCCTTCTAACTTTATTCTTTGGCAATCGTATGATAAATTATGTGTAGGGGAACTAAATTAACCAACAAAGTGTCATAGAGTTGAAATTAAACTACAACGAAACACTAAAGTTTAATTATTATTAATTAAAAACTTTGCTTCGATAGTTTGAGTAAAAGGGAAGGATAAATAATAAAAGAGAAATGAAGAATCTATGCTGAAAAAACATGAAAATGGCGCTGGTTGAGAAAACCCTAGGCGATTGTTTATCAGTGTAATTGGCACGACACTAAAATATATTAATAACATCCATAACTGACAGACAAGTATGTATAAACATCAAGATATAAATAATAGAGTTTTAGGGACCAGTAAGTAGCTTCGTTTTTGCATTAATATTTTCTATGTAGGCAAAAATATAATCTTCCTTTTCTTTTTGATTGATTTCTCCATTCTTTTTGAGATGATTAGTCTAAAACAGACATAGAGAGGACATTGCACACACAGAGGACATTATTGTGTTAGAAACCTTTTACAAATAACTAATTATCTAATCCAAAATCCAATGTTATAATTTAGTATTAATTTATTTTGAATAATACATTACTTGTATTATTAATTTTTGCATATGTTATGGTTACGTTTAATTTATTAAAGCTGCGATAAACAAAGATATTCTTCATTGAATGAACCTTCAATGTAAAAAATATGCATATTTTTTTATTTTTACTCGAGTATTTGAGACTTCTGAAATAATAAGCTCTGTTTATTCTGAAATAATAAGCTCTGTTTATTAAAAATATGTTTAAGAGTTTTATATAAGGTCATTGAGAAGTAGAACTTTCTTTATTTTCAGAATAACCGGTACGATATGTTAATGGTGCAAATTAAAACACTCCACGAGTATTTACTATGCGGCTCCGATATGACCCCGCGGCCGACGATTCACTATGAATGCACTTATCACTTCTGACACACATCTTATTCAAATCATCTGTTCTAGTTTTCACGCTGCTTACCCACTTTTACTATTTCACTGATATTTAGTAGAATTTAGTAACTAAGCATTAAGTATTATCTATCACAGTACAAATCTGTATAAATTCATAAATTACATTTATAACTCGTGTAAGTTTTATGCATTTTGTACAAATTCAAAATACACAAGCTGGAAAATCAATTTGTATAAAATAATCTGGTGTATCGAGTAATCAATATTATTATATGTAAATAGTTTTCAATACATACCGTCCAATTTTCCTAATCAACAAGAGTCGTCGTCAGGATAGTCCACACAATCACAGTTCTCACAAAAATGGTCCACGGGTTTCGGATATTATCCGATAGTAATCGGATTCGTAAGCGCGCACGTGCACGTCGCGTTCGTATCGATGGCGGCGATGCGCGCGCGCCGATCGGAGAGTGACAAGTGGATAGCGCAGGTGCCAGCCTCCCTCTAACAAGGTCGTGCCCCCCTCTCCCATACTCGTTTCACCCGGAGAAAGTCTGCCTACATACATACCAAATATCCGAACTGATCGAGTCGGCTGAATTAAAGGCCACACATGTGATGAATGAACCGAGAATACGAGAGGTCATCTTCGAAGGCTGCTCCGAGTCGCCCAAAGAAATTCTGTGGTTCGATAAAAGCCTGCTGACTACTGAACGAATAATCATTTATGGCTTACCAGCAATAAAACATATTTGTTTTTAGTTTATATCAAGTAAAGAATATAGTAAGAAATGAATTATGACTATAGTTGAGCAAACCATTAGAGTTTATTATAAGCATATGTAATTTTATATTTTATTATTTATGATTATCGCATCGTAGCTTTTCTTATCCAGTGTCACAGTAATTTCTCAAATTTCTAGTTAATAAAAATTGTGTATGGTATGTCGCTACTCTATAATATAGTATTCTGTTGACAAAAAAAGTATTGAATAGATTATTTCAGACTTTCTTCACGTACAAAATAAATCAACAAATAAATAATAATACAATAAAATTTTCATCCGTAAATGTAAAATACGTATATGTAAAGAGGAAATTAGTTACAAACACGCGTTAATCGTTTCTAAAAGACTTGAGCTTATATAAAAGCTTACAGGTAATCTGAACGTCATCATTCACGGCTGGATGGGTGGCTTCCCCTTCAATTATAGTGACGCTGACGGTACAATCAACGCTCAATCAACACACGACGTCCGCAGATCTGTGTAATCTGACGATCTCTGTATTACATGTTGTTAATAATTATTGATTGGACAATAAGACAGATTATTGATTATAGGTACTGTAAGTTGATATCCGATCAATTAGGTTTAGAACATAGCAGCATTCAACAGTTTTGTACTATTAGATCCAGTACAATGTCAGATTTAGTTCATCATTGTTTGCTTTTTGCATTTTTTTTATTATAATCGCATTAATTTTTAATAAAAATCGTATAAATCAATAGTTCACTAGCATAAAATAAGCATACACTGAAAATAGCAAGTTTTTATTACCCGATTGCAAGAATATTTGTTCCATTGTTACCACCTGTAAATACCCTAAACAGATTAACGGATTTATAAGACTGAGATATCATTCGATTAATCTTCTCTTAATAATGTAATAATAATAATTGTTCTTCACTCATCGAACAAATTCTTCTGCATTTGTAAGCAGGTTCGAATTATATTTGCGTGTATATCGATTCAAGATAACGAAACATTATTAGGTACGTAACTTGCAAACGCAACAAACATGTCAAGATGGAAAAGGTCACGGTAAATAAAATCGGCAATGAGGAGAAATTGCGGGCAATTATTGTGCGAAATGTCAGCGCCTGGAATCTTGCATAAATACCGGCTTTTTATTTTTTATTGTTGCCTGTAATTACATATGCATTTAGCGTTTGTTTTGATTATATTTTTATTAGAATAAGGAACAAGGTGAATGAAATGAAGAAAGAGTAATAAGGCTTACGTTGTATAAGTAGCAGCGATATATTAACGCTAAGCGATATTAATTATAAGTAATATATTACAGCCGCGTTGTGGAAGAATCTGACCTCGGTAAACCAGCGGTATTTCTAAATCAATACGACTTAGGATCCTTCAAGAAAAGTAATTAGTTAACAAACACTCACACTAATTGTATTCAATTGGGATGATAATTAAATCTAATTAATTATTAGTTATAATTACGAGCCCTGGAATCACAGTGAAGCTAAATAACAAAAAAAAAAGAAAAGAAAAATAACCTAGATAATTGAAAAGATATACAAATTAAAATAATTATAATCTTCATTGCAAAACAAACTGCTTTTATACTGATTAAGAATTTGAGTTTTTGTGTCATTTTAGATGCGATTGACAGTGTGTTCTAAAATTATTTATTAGAGACATACATCAACACTTATGCAAAATATATATATATATATTTTCAAAATATATTTAAAGAGGAAGTGAAACGTGTGCGGGGCGTATGTTGGGGCGCATGTCGGTCAGCGAGGTCTGCACGAGGATGCGCGCAACTGGGTTGTTGTCGCCTCTGATCGTAAAACATTCATTGCGTATACATGCACCAGTAAACGTTCGCTAAACAAACGTGCAACCAAGACATGAATAAGATGATAATTTTTATAAATACAAATAACAAGCGCAGGTACAGTCTTCGTAGCGTTACTAGTTTCAACTGCCACTTAAGTATCATAACCAATATATCATCATCATCATCATCATCTCAACCTATGGTCGCCCACTGCTGGACGTAGGCCTCCCCCATTGAACGCCACAAAGATCGGTCCTCCGCCATCCTCATCCAGTGCACTCCCGCAACCTTGACCAGATCGTCGATCCATCTGGTAGGAAACCTGCCAACGCTGCGTCTACCTGTGCGTGGCCGCCATTCCAGGACCTTTCGGCCTCAACGGCTATCCGTTGTGTGAGCAATTTGTCCGGCTCATTGCCACTTTAGATCTGCAATTCTTCGGGCAATGTCGGTTACTCTGGTTCTACTGCGGATCACATCATTCCTGATGCGATCTCGCAAAGAAACTCCGAGCTTTGCCCTTTCCATTGCCCTTTGAGTGACTTTGAACCGTCTAATTTTGCCCACAGTGAGGGGCCACGTGTCGTCAACCAATATATAGGAGCACGTATTGATCGTCAATATCATGTGAAATAAACACTCGTAACAAGTAGGTTATCTTTGGTATTCTCTGAGGTCACATCATACTTTTATGTGTGTTCATATAAAGTATTTTGGACTCTCTAACACCACCAGTATATTTTATTTTAATGTTATTTATTTATTTAAAGTTAACAGATTTAGGTACAGTTTAAACAAGTAATATAGCATTGATAAACCATTAAGGTATATCGATTGTATATAAGTTTATATTATAAGGATTATATGTATGTGACTAACAAAACAAGTGCATACAATTACATTCAAAAAGTAAACGGCCTTGCTGCACCATAGTATGTCGAATGATTGATACACTGAGCGCGCATGTCGCGTGCCAATGGGGCCGGATACGACACATACGTTTCTAGGAGACCTCTCCATTTATCCTATCTCCTTACGTCGCTATTTTTTGTAAATAAAAGTTAATTATTCCTGTCGGATTCCTCGTTGGGCACGCATTTAAGTGTTTAAACTTGAATATTTTTGTTTTAAAAACAAGGGGACAAATGAGCATCGAGTCGTCTAAAGTGATCACTGCCGACCAGGGACATGCAACGCACCTGCAGCAAGCATTTGCGAGTTGCACATGCGTTGCTTAAATTTAATAGACAGAGTAGGGGATAAACAGAAAAATTGTCATTTTCCTTCTCCTATCCACTATTTCCGATCCCATCCTTTCATTATTAGAAAAGGGTGAGCCTCCTGCATATTATTCATCGGGCCGAACGCAGAATACTTCTACTTCACGTCTGTCTTTTGTAAGGTCGTGGTAATACGCCGGTCGAGCGGGCTATTTGTGCAACATATGTTGTTGCAGACTCTACCATATACTTACTCGTATATTACAATCAAAATATATTAAACATACATGATGGTATCATTAAATAGAGTTTAGAGTTGTAGGAAACAACCATGAATAGGCTTGGGCCTACTAATAAGTAAATTTTTTAATTTTATTGAAAAAATATTCCGATGCACCAAATGACAGTTTATTGACCAATAACGTTGTCGCACGTTCAACGTAAATTGTCTAATACACGAGTATTACCGTCTACGTTTAAACGTTTAACGAGATAAATCTTTGAATATAAATTGAACCTTCTGTTAATACATATAGAAAACACTTTTTCGAAAAGTTGTTACAAACAGTGACTACTTTCCAATATGTCAATAAGAGCTTTCGCTATCTGTGACCGCGTCTTTAGATTTATTTGTTTAAGCTATTTGAGCATTCCTTTTTTCAGTTCCTGCACTCGCATTAAATTTGACATGACACATATGCATATTGTGCAATTTAAACGATCAAAGACCCCTTAAATTAAGTTTATACTCGAAATGTTTTTCATATAAATTTAATTATTTATATTCTATTTTTATATGTATATACCACAATATATTTTGTAGATATAATTGCTATATATTTTAGTTAATATCAATATCTAATTACTTGTATCACATACTGCTAGATTTCTACGCGCTGATTTTTGAATTCCCAACTGATTTATTTTTTAATTATGGTTTAACTAATCATCTGTGTGTATCTTAAAATTCTAAAAAAGAAAGATTGAAATCTTGATTACTTTAACCACGCTTAAATAAAAGGCTAAATTAAATAAAAACTTAAAACAATAAACATTTTTTTATTATACTCTATGACGAATCTAAAAACAATTTGCACCGCAATGTTTGTAGGAATCAACAGTAAATATTGATGATTTGCATTTGAGCAAGATTTGAATTGAAACTGATAGCTACAAAACTTAAATGTTTATGTAATCCTCTTAAATTTAAATGTATACTCGTATTTAAAAGTTAACAAGACAAGTAAACGTTTTTTTTTCGACTGCGTGGTTGCGTTGTTCACCATGTTTATCAAATTAGCACATAGAATTTCGCACATACATTTTGTATTTTTGTTTTTATGGGTTCCCATTCGGTGCTGTCTCACTTTACATGTACAATAAAATAAAACTAATCTCAAGAATTCTACGAATCGATATTTTTTTTGTATCAACAATTAATACTTGAGTATTACGATAGGTCTTGGGCTGTTTAACATGTGTAGTATAAAGTAATTTAAGTATTGATTTTATGTATGCGACTTTTACGTATGATTTTTACGATTCGTCCATTTAAATGGTTATTGCAGTGGCAAACGTAATAAGCCTTATGTTAAAAATAAATTAAAATACAGGCATACTTAATTATTGATGTTTTCCGTCAAAGTAGAGTTATCATTCATTGTCAATTAAATCGCTACGATTGTTTATTAGTATGAAATCAACTGTTAACGATGATTTACAGTTATAATGAATATTGTTTAATTAATATGCAAAATTTCATGCCTAAAACACATAGTTCGATGATTATTTATCGAATTTAGTAGGACTTTAGGGTGACCATGTGAGTAATTGAAAGGAGCGCATAACAACAATCTTAATTTTAATACATCATTTAAATAAAAATCGATAATATTGTGATAGTCAACAAGATTCCAAGAACAAAAAAATTTAATAGATAGTATTAAATATAGTAGTAGAATAGATAATATATATAAATAGTTTTGTCAACTCTGAGAGGTGTCTGAAATTATTACCTTTATACAATAGTATAGTTATATATTTTATGTAGTAGTTTAGTAATATACTTTTATATAGTAGTATGATATTAGTATAGTATTTGTATAGTATTAGTATATAATAGTAATAGTATTTTATTAACTAGAATTTTTAGTATTTTCCTGGCGTTTCGAGTATGTATTTTGCAGCACTCATGGTTACTGATATTGACATCAAACAATTCAGTTATACTATGGCTATTAGTACCGTAAAGTATTCGAGACGTTGTGAACATTAATATTTAGAAAAACGCGATTAAATAGATAAAATTACTTTAATATAAATGTGTAGTATTAGCGTAAATAAAAGAAATCATGACACCGCTGCATGTCATCTGGTTATTTCGGATGTTAATTGAGTGACGGACATACTCTTACATAATATGTAGATACACGCGAAAAACATTACCTTCATATCAGGCGGGCAATTAACTTGCTAGTGTTGTCCTGGGGAAATAAAACCCTTGGTCACTGTACTCGTGCGTACACACCCAAGCCGGACCACGGGCGTCCAACACACTAACACACATTTTTCTCCATCAACGTTATTTTATTTATTTATCTGTATTCAAGCATTCGTATCGCGTCGCTTTAAAGATTAGCATTCTGGATTGTGACGGATTAGGCCCCAGCGGATGTAGGCCAGATATTTGGTGTCTCACCGGAAATTGAAATTTAGGGTGCCTGTAGAGAAATGCAGAAATTGACACAATCACTGATAGTTATATTATAATAAAAGCCTAGAAAATTAAGTTACAACTTTATAATTCCGCTTAGATTAAGGAGAAAATCAAAAATTGCTCTCCTTTTTTGCACTATTTTTTCTCATTTTCTTAATCAGTCGTTGTGCTAGTCATCCTGAAACCTGCAATCTGAGCAGTAATATTCCAAAAAAGAAGAAATACTAAAATAACGAGAAAACTTCCTAATAAACATAATGTAAATGAACGTTTTATGAAAAAAATATATTTTTGCTAATTCGTAAATTAATTCAACATTGAAATTATTATTTTAGTTCTTTTTTATTGCTTATTATGCTCAGCTTCCTTTTTTATTTGAAGCTTGAGTTTTACTTCAGATTCAACAGCAGTTAAAACGCGTTAATACGTAAAGGCTTATAAGTGTAATTTACATTACTTTGAAAGTGTTCCTGTTAAATTTAGAGCTAAATATCGACCCACGTATATTTCAAGATTGCAACTAGAAGTAGCAGAAGAGTAATATTCTGAATCTTATATAGTTATCAACTTGATCACAATATAAAAGACAGATAGTGAATTTATGTCTCTAGTATACCAATTACGCCTATTCTTTATTTATATAAATTGTATTTAACAAACACTTAATTTTCAAAATTAATTGTTCGGTGCTGGTTTCAGCTTAACATTAATGAACCGACGACCATGGACATCCGCAACACCAGAGAAACTGCAGATGCGTTGCCGACCTTTAAGGAAGAAGTACACTCTCTTCTCGAAGGCCCCTAAGTCGTATCAGTTTGGAAATACCGCTGGGAACAGATTATTCCACAACGCGGCTGTGCTTTAATGGACGCAATACGAGTAAATATAAATACAAAAGTAAGCTACTACACCTATGTGCTAGGAATATAACACTTCAAAACATTTAATAGCTTTTCGCAGATGGACCCAATACATTCGACATTAACTCTCCATCACATATAAATCACTATAAAATAAAACATATATTTATAAATTATAAACATCGACAAGAACGCCATTCCTCGACCGGTTCATGGTTATTCATCGCAGAATGATATACTTTCTCTTCAAAACATCCTACCCGAAATATATAACCGTTTCATTTTTTAAATTGAGTTTAAATAATTACAATGATTAACTATCACTCCATCAATTATCTAGCAACGGCCCAAATATTAATACGATAAAAAACGAAAGTTATCGGCTTTTCTCGAACGTGCCGAGAGAATGTTGTTACCGCCATCAACAGGATAATATCGAAAACTTATTACAGTATTTCATGTCGTTTCCAAGCCTATCAGGGATTAAACTAAATAGTGAACCCTCATCACAATAATATTATTGCAAGCCAGTATTCTTAAAACAAAATCTTGCAAGTACAAGAAATTCAAGTAAGATGCTAAGCAGTAGAATTGAGCATCGGTACTATAACTATAATAAAATATTTATGTAAAATTAAGGGTCAAATAGTTACTTTTCTTATAATAATTATTTTGTTTTATCTGTTTCATTCATTAATGATGTACAAGCAACCAAAATTGTTGTTAAAATAACATAAGTTATTACATTTTTTCCGACCAGTTGGATCCAACTGGCCAGTAATTTTTCATGAACATGAGTTTATAGAACAACCGGCTGGATTAAATAAAACCATGTATTATATTTTTTAAAACAAACAGCGAAACTAAACATGAAGTAGGATTGTTGTAAAGTACTATTTCCTTAGTTAATTCTTAATGTCAGGAAAGTTAGTTTAATCATAGATTTATATATCTTTAGATGGAGTGTTTCATACAAATTTGACGTTAAAAAGTGAAGCTCTATTTTCGCAATGCCAAAGTATGTAATGGCGTTATGCCAAATTCGGAAAAATACTAAAAGTAATAAAAAATTATATCAAGATTCTAAAATAATATTAAGCGGTGCCGTTGTTATATTTATAATGTTATGTATTCAGGACATACCATAAAATTAATTACTTATCTGAAAAATTATGTTCCTACACATATTTTTCTTTGAGGTGTAGTATTTATACGATTTCACAGCACAAAGCACCATATTTTTAATTAGAAACACAGATATTTTGAACTCATTTTAATGCAGTATGACGCGAGATTTGACGGTAACTAATTGGTGGTTTCACTTTTTTGCCCGACATTAGGTATCTGAAGGTATGTTACATCTTTGTGTCAGATGTTTATATTTTTTGTAATTAAATTTTTATTTATGTTGTATGAAGTATAAATCCTATAAGTATACAATACATAACTTTGTCGAAACAGAACAGACAGTGATCTTAATTTTACATCGGTAAATTTGAAGCTAAAATCTCAATTCGTATATTATTATTTATAAGTTTATTTACTTACTATTGTTATTGTGTTATTTTAATTTTATTATATATAGAGAGGAATACCGTGAGACATCTGTACAACTAGCGAACAATTTAGAAGAAATGGACCCACTTAATAGTTCCTACACGTTTGTCGTTAGAAATTAAAACAAACTACAGAACTGGTAGACTCCGTGTGTGTAGAAAGCACAAGTGCGTTTTTATTGACGGCATGTTTAACCAATATCCTATTTACTTACTAGACTTTCCATTAACTAAATCTACTTTTAGCCAAACATTTTAATTTGTTCCTTTTATTTTGACCAGCTTCGATTTCGCAAGGGTAGAAAAGTTTATATGGCAACTTTTTTTCAGTAACAATATTCAGCACGTCTACTTCAATAATCATAATACTTTCAGCCAATTACAACAAAAAAATAAAGTATAGTTTTTGAGTTTACGATGTTTTGACTGTGTACGTATTAGCATTATAATCACCCGTGTTGAGATCCGATCAGGGACCGTCCTCATCAAGTCTCCTGAAACCTCGACCTTGTAAAATTAAAAAAAAATCTATCTTCCTGATGCGTAAATGGTCCCATCATTGATAGTCCGTTTTAACTACGCAACTAAAGTAGTTAATTTAAAAAAAAACAATAGGCCCGAATGATAGTCCCCCTATGACACTAAGGAGAATTATGAATGACACCTTTCTCTTAAATACGGTCTTTATGCTACAGTAAGTCACAGTAGAATGAACATACTGTATATGCAAACATTCTCATACGCACAAAAAGCACTTTCCCTTCCTTTCAGTCGGGCAAAAGTTAGATTTCGTCATTGGTCACGGAAGTTTGTGAGCAGTCAAGACATATTGATACAGAAAAAGAAACGTATTGAATAAATATAAATAAAGTATTAAGTGTTGAAGAAAGTTGATAAAGAGCCACCTCGATCGTCAAGTGCCCGCCCACATTCGCAGTTAATTATAAAAAAGGGCAGCCGGTTAAGAATGTAAATATCGAAAGCACACACGTCAATTACACTCGGGCTCTCGTAAATTCAGTTTTGGGCATCCTTAACGGCTGCCTTTTTCTAGATCAAACAATTTAAAAATTGCAAACAAAATACAACTGAGTCATGATCAAATGGAAAAAGAATTTCTAGCTCGACATGATTTAATCTTATTCCTAAAAATATGTAAAAACTACTTGTATATCTCTTTCATCATTACAATTCTAAAATAATTCTATTATATATTAGGTACTCGTATATTATTTCACACATGTACATCTAATGTAAATACTAATGACAATATTTAATTCCCTAATTAAAAAGTTCAACTATCTTATAGACTTCTCATCAAAATATGATATTTACATAAACTTACAACGATTAACCATTTACTTATTAAGACTTAAATGTAGAACGTTTTCACCAATTTCGTTTTGCCACTCCTCTACATTGAATCGTTTCGCATAACAAGTAGGTTTATAACCCACAATTCATTGGGAGTTTGTCTTTAACTGATCTACAAACACGGTCAAGGTCACTGACCTTAAATAACTAATTCACACGTCACATAAAAACTCCATCATTATTGTACCTTTTAACGTGTGTCATACAGCTATTACAGATTATCAAAGAAAATAAATTTACCATAAAATTACGACTACAAAATACTTCCACATGTCTTAAATACTACAGATTTTACAGCTGAGTTAGTACATAAAAGAAAGGTATTAAGGAATGTTAAGAAAGTGCGCTGCCACTCCGGACGTGCTCTGTTTGCCAGGTCTACCACAAAAAGGTATTGATTGTAATTCTCGAGGTGCTAGCTAATTTAGATTCGCAGGAAGATTTCATGCGAACATCGAACTTGACCTAGCAACAAATAGAATAGACTGAAAAATACTAGAAAATATGAAATCTATGCTGAATTTATTATAACGTTCTTGGAAGAATTTAGCTTGGATTTTAATAATACTGTTTAATGAATATGTGTAAATTAAGTCACTCGAGTGATTTACATCTTTCTAACTTTTTTATATACACAAGAACACTTTTAACAGTACTTTATTTATTTATACATTCACTTACTAAAATTATTTATTCATATGATTATTATATCATATTTATTATTCATATTTATTGATAATCCACGTGCTACTGTATTTTTTCATCCTGTTGTTTATTATATAGTACTAATTACAACTTTAATAATCCTTACAGTATTAGATAGCGACAGTAAGCAAAAATACGGTAACAGTGGCCATATTTTTTAAAATTAAAATGCAGTATTGGAATTCACCCGAGCGACATCGGACAATAACAGCTGGTTGTAAATAAATCGACAACACTTCTATACAGCTAAAGCACCGCGTAAGTTAACATAAATGTGAGTTAAACTTCCTATTATGCACAATGGGGTGCAGGCATGAATAACAAATTTGTTCCCTTGACCGCATTAAGATAAGTATATACAGATCGGTGAAAATGACAGATTGTATGAAGCAAAAGCAAAAACACTTTCTTTAGTAAAGTTACTCGGAGCATTCTAAACTCGAATTTATTGTGGCGCATTCTTTTGAGTCGGTACCTGTTTACTTTTGGCAAAAGGCGTAGTAATAATAAACACTTAACCAATATAAATTTATTATAATTAAGTTCTCACCTTTATATATACATTTGGATAAGAAAACATTCCGGCGTAGATCTTATCAAGCTTGCTAGTAAACCTGAATGCGATAGGGGTTCAGTCTTTGGAAAATGTGCACAAGATTTTGAACTTATTTTGAACGTAATGTTCAGAAACACGTGAATTTATTGTTTTTCCCGGTAAAAAGAAGACAAGTGATCAATCAGTTTGACTATTTTTAGAAAACATCGCTACTCACATTTGCATGCATTTTTTGTTTCATTTGTGAAGTTTATTTAGAAAATATAGAATCGTTCTGGTAAAAGCATTTGGAAAGTAATTTTGGCAATTTTAAATTCGTACCAGATAATCCTGCTGAATTCTACGACAATTTATGGAACCTGTATATTTGACACGAAGCTATATAAATGTAGGTTAGAAAACTGGTTGTTCGACGAGAATTCTGTTTATCGTCTGCGATTAGGAACCAGTCGACCGTCACACCTGTTACTCTACAAAACATACTATTATTTGAACATTAAGACAAAATATGGACACTTAAAAAATACTTCTGTATTTATTGTTTTCTCGAGGCACGTTAGTCCCCTGCCAAGACGAGCCAAAGGAACAAAGAACTACAATTTTTTAAGCGTTTCGACGTATTTTCGAACCTTAACATTTACATAAGTTATCTAGATGAAGCTACCCACGGGCGTCTACAACAAGCTCTAAATTCGTTGCCCACTTTCAATGGACAGAGGAGAGGACAAACAGAAAAAAGAGATATCCCTTTCCTATCCATCCCACCCTCGAAAATCCCCTTCCTCTTCCCATCCTTTCCTTATTAGAGAAGAGTGGGAAGGAGATGACTACAATCCTCTTATATGTCAAGCCCTTTATAGCATGGTGTGTGAAAATAACCACATGAAAATTTGATTATATAAACATATATAGATAACATAGATAGCATTTTTGAACAAACTTTAAAATGTTATGTAACTCTATATGACTGTTTACACCAATAGCCACATCAGTTGCCGACTATTAGCAGGCTCGTCGTAAGCCCCGGTGTAAACACCAAATAATACTGGATTTTTGATCTGCGTCTACGTAGCGTAATGCCATATAATCGATTCGGGGTGTCAGTTTCAGAAAAAGTAACTTAAAAAAAATATTAATATTACAATATGTAATATAATTACAGTCGGTGACTGATATGTCATTAAATTTGAACACGTCCTAAATAATGCAATTCTAATTTCCAATTTATTATAATTGTCGTCCAATCTATAATATTTTTAATTAAATTTAGCTCTCTTCATATAAAAAAGGACACTCATTTACATAATAATAATTGTCGATGAAGTATTGCTCACAGGATAACAATGTACAAAAATTATAGAACAAATACAATGATTCATAGGTACTTGATAATGGTATGCTATTAACGTCCCCGGCCAACACATTAACAAATGCCCCATACAATATTGATAACAATTCCCTTTTGTTAGTCGGACTTCATTCCTCGAATGGGTGATACGTTTTGAAGTCAGTCACAAAACCAACTGTATTTTTGGAGTACCGTCATTTTTTCCGCAATACCGTGGTAAACATTAGTTTTTTGGTCGGCCATATAAAAGTTTGCTTAGTCTGAACTATGTCGAAAACTGTTCTACTGTTTTGGATTCTAGTTATTGTATTCCACGTTGCTTTTGGAAGGATTGTGAATAAGAGGAAATGTCCCGAAGTGCGTGCTGTTCCACATTTCGATCTATCTCAGGCGAGTTTATATTAAATAGTTTTTTTACATTTCTTGTTAATTACCATAGACTGAGATCTATAAGTATTATTTTTCTGTGGATTTTTATTTATATTGAGTGAGCTTTCCTTATTTTTTCTTTTCTATGTCTATTTTTTGTATCATTTATTGTACTGTAGACCTATGTTGTTTCAAAAATAACACTTTGGAATTCTCAATAAATATCACGAAATTTACTAGCTAAAAATCAATAAATAAATAATAAACAAATTTTAATTTTATTTGCAATTTAAAATAATTAGCAACACTATCATAGGTAATTAACAGTACACATTTTGGTAGTAATATTTCTAAATTACAATTCACACAACTCTAAATTTAACCTTTCGATAAAATTAAATTTACTACATGTAAAGTTTTAGCTTCGCTTTGATTACATATTTTTGTATTCAAACAAAACGTTGTTTTCTCACAAAGCAATCTAAGTGTAAATACGTTTAGACTACGGCACACAAACATGGATTATGTGAACAATTTAACACATAAAAAAATTATGTTGCGCAAAAATCTAAAATAGAAATTTCATTGTTGAAAATAATCTTGTAAGTATCATAAACTACGAGGGTGAATCAAAAAATTCTTGGAATCAATATTAAAAAATGCAAAGATTTAAATAATAATATTTTATT
>DWLR01002385.1:0-15586 GCA_018246295.1 Papilio alexanor hazarajatica | reverse complement strand
CACACACACACACACACACACACACACACACACACACACACACACACACACACACACACACACACACACACACACAACATAAATATATTAATTAAACGGATTAATATTTTTTAACGCAAAAAGGAAAAAGAAAAATCTTTTTTCTATTTTTGTAATAAACTCCTTTTATTTATTAATTTACATTTAAATTCAATGTAATGAATGTTCCTTGTGGTGCATAGCGAGCGACCCCTCGAATACTAAACTCTCGTAAACATCTTAGAAAGGGGGTGACTGAAAACCAGTACGACCCGGGATCTTGACCTCGTGTCGGCAAAGCTGAGTCACCCCCTTTTGCCATAACTTTGATAATGATATGTACTAATTGATTATTTTTCTCCTGAATTTTTTTTAAATAAAACGATTATTATTTATTTTAGATTGTTCTTTTATCAAATTATTACAAAGAGATTGTTATACCTATTATTGCTAAGACATTAACACCTACCTAGAAGCTTCATAGAATATTAACTATGGAGGACTCCTTGTTAGCCTTAAACTAACTTCTAAATTCCCTTCTAGTTATAAACCTATACATTATTATTAATGCCTTCAACTCGACTTAAGCCACACACAAGCATACTGTTTTGGTATAAATGATCCTCGTGTGGTGTGCCGTGGCGCAGTAAATGTTAAACAACGCGCTGTCTGTCCGTGCGAGAGGTTTTCTCTGTACTGAAATACCTATACGTACAATAACCATGTTTGCGTATTTACACTCGCACCGGGTATCGGCGAAACCAGTTTCAGCACGCCTAGCCAGTCTATAATTTTACACTTTGACTCGCAAAAATCCTAACTATTTGCACAATACTCTTTTGTGAAGCTAAGGAGTTATTTGTACACTAATTGCTTTTCTATGTCATAAGATGCTTATAATCGTTATTGCAAAGTTGACAAATGTGTAATGTTTTTCGCGGGTATTGACCTCCTGTACCTCTTGCCTCCCCTTAAACGGCTTCATCGATTTTGAACACCTTTCGTCCTTCGATTCGTCATATTTCCTCCCTCCACACATAGCGAACATATTATTAATAATTAATTTCAACAATAATTTATTATTAATAAAACAAAGTTTTATATGTGTCTCGCACTTAATTTCGATTTACACAAGCCATATAATTATACTTTAGATCAGTGTAAGGCGAAACCGACCAGTGGGACCAAAATTTTTGATATATCCATTAACAGTTGTTACCTAACATTTATTTTGTAATAGAAACGTAGCATTCATATGTAATTTACTCGGACCTAACAGGATCTAACAAAATTTACGAGAGGTTTATGATAATAATATTATATACTTGATTATTACTTTTACGATAGAGAAATGAACGTTGCTACTTCTTTTTTTTCCGATCTTGAATTTTATTTCTACGAATTCTAAAACTCTGAAGCTTGAAGCAAAAGTCGTAAATAAAGGGAAAAGTATGGGGTAACTTGGATTATTAAAAAATAAATAGGCTTTTGTCAATCTTTTTCTTTGATTACGGTAATGTGTTTCAATATGTTTGGTTTCATGCGTCTAAGATGCTTCAAAAGGATTTTCATTGTTTGCTTGGTTTGACCTAACACCCAAAGGAACTCTCATTGTAATATTGTTACAAAATATATGGATTCTGTTACTCCGTATACAATCGTTCACAACTATTAACAAAAAAGAAATGATAGGATATTTACTTCACCGCATGCAAAAAAAAATGTGATTGTTCATCATTATTTTATATTCCAAGATAAAAATAAATGAAATGAACATGACATCTAAATGTCTTTATTTTCTCACGCCTGGTTGTCTTAATTATTTATTTAAAAACGTAAGTAATTGGACGAAACGACTTTAATATTCTTAATATTTATGCTATAACCCGCCTAAATTGCTTATACGATTAAATGGCTAGAATGTTTATAATCAGTTTTTTTTTATTAATACCTCCTGAATATTCTTACTAAAACATTTTCTTATGCAATTCGACCATGATATACAAATTAAAAAGATAATCATACTTTTATACCTAGAAAACATTTATATTGTTTTCAACTATTGACCATAAATTATTAGTAAATACGTTCGAATAGGAGTTTTCTGTTTATTCAACCTTTTCATGAGTTAATAAATGAATTTTATAATGAAATGAAAAACTTCCGATCGATTGTATTATGATAGTCGATATAAAATCAAAAATGCATTGCTAACTTACGGGATATATTTCAAAGGGATTTTTCCTAGTAATATGAAATTAATCTGCCCAAAACCAACTGCGATTAATCTTTGTTTGTTTTCTTCAACTGCGATTAATCTAAATGTAATTATGTAACATAAACTTAGTACTTACTACTCTTTACCTGTTATTTGTAGGTTTTTGTCGACTACCACTTTAATTAAATGCCGTTATGAAATTCTCCTAAATCTAACACAAATAAAAGCAATCTTTTTTTTTAAATACCTACTTAGAGCTATTCAAATAAAAGCAACTAGAAAATCCAGTACGAGACCACTAAGTGAAATGCTTCTAATACGAAATGGAGCTGTGATTCTTCTGCTCGCCGCACGAAATACAGACGCTATATTAAATTTCTCTCTACAGAAACCAATTCCACAGCCCGTCTCAGTTACCACAGAATATAGTCAATAGAGGAAAATGTATTTAAATAATTATTAAATGTAGCACTGGCATGAAGTAATAATTAAACACCTCCTCTTTGTTTCCTTCCCAATTAACTCTTTTAATATTATGATCATTTGAGAAATTTGAAGTCGATTAAAATTATCGCCTATAGACAACCACCAAATTTATTTAGCACCCCAAATTTGACGAAATAAAAAACTTGTTGTTAGTAGTAATAGAGTCACAAACATATATAAGTTGCAATTTCCGTTTTTATAAATTTTTTTAAATTATTATACATTTAAAGACTCAGAACACATGTGTTTTAAATTTGGCTAACCGATTTTTCACGCACAATATATATTATGAGAAAGATTATTTCATTATTACACTACTATAATTTCTGAATAACAGCAAAATTGCGTTGCCGAAACGTTTTGATCGAACTCGCGTGACAATATATGTGTTTCCGATCACTAGTTGCAAAGGCTTTTCCTGCATTTTAAATTTGTTCTGGCCGACTTGGAAACGACAGACTAACTAGTAGATTGGTAATTCTTTTTTTTAACATATTTGTAACTAACGATGTAGCCCGTATTGTGATATCGTGTCGTGGACGCTTTCAAATTCTCGTAATCACAGAATATGAAATTATATGAAAAAATTGTAGTAGTAGAAATTATATGAAGTAATTGATCGACGACCGCGGTAATACAATTGATATTCAATTATCATTATCTATGTCGTAACTTCTAATCTGGTCTGCTAGTAGCGATTAGTATGCGTGCATTTGGGACTATCGCGTACAATACATTTATTTATCAGTATTCTGCCTAAGGCGCTTAGCTCTAAGGCTCGGCTTGTCACACATGAGACATTGGTCACTCGGGATATGTGTTTATGGCTTCGTTTCTCTATGCACCCTAGGTTGGAGCAATTCGCTTATTGTTTTGAAAAAAAAAATGTTAATCGTCCCTGAATCCACTGACACATGGATTTAGCAATACTAACTGGAAAAATCACGACATATGCAGATTTAAGAGAGATCGAATGAGAGAAATATGTAATACGCATCGACAAGAGAAATATGTACATATGTGAGATTCGGGAGTAATACCTGATTGTCTCATTGCACAAATTGTGGCGGTTTGTGCATATTTGGGAGAAGTCGAATGCGGTTTGATAAATTCGTTGATCATAAAATCAACAATCAATAAAGAAGAAATGTTATTGAATACCAACTTCATACTGACAGTAATGTAAAAGTAATTGCGACACGTACGAGATACGCTGCTAATAAGTGAAATTTTAGTTTTAAAATAAAGATGTTAAAGAACGTTAAATCCGTAGCGGTCGTGTACCATCGCACACACGACAGTCGCAGTGCAGATGTACTGACGATCTGCGCAAATTTAGGAATCGAAGATCGAGATCGAAGAATAGTGTAGGATTTACGAATAAGTTTTAACCGATGCTATAATAAATTACTCTAACAAAATTAAGTAATGCAGTGTTTTTCCTTTATAATTTATTTAAATTTTCGAAGTTTTAGCTATTATTACTAAGGTTTAAATAGATCTATACACTCAAATGTAAATCTCAGTTTATTTTATTACTAATGATCAGTTCGAGTGTAAAATATGCGGTTCTATTTCAACACTTAAAGGCAAGACATTTACTACACAGAAATAGTTAAGGCGATTGCAGACGGTAATATTTAGTCTCGCCATTTACGACGTTTTATTAGCCTGTGAGTAATCTACTTAAGGTAAACTACGATGTTCTCCAGTAATGATATAGTTTGTAGGTCGTTTATTATATGCAAAATCGGAAAGAGAGATATGCATTTATCATTTAAAATACTTATTATATATATATATATATATATATATTTCTGTTCGTATTCAGCATAGATTTGTTTTGTGCGCAGAGCTCATGCGTTTCAAGGCTTTTATCGGGTTGAACCTGTCAGTGACTGATGTCTCTTTGAAAAGAAAAGAACAACCTGTCACTTTGTTTAGCTAATAAGCTAAGTGAATTGCACAAGTGTTGGAGCTTAATTAAACAAATGTAAAATCGATTTCAAACATTTTTTTAATCATTATGTATGTTGCATGTTTTAAGATGACGTAGTACTCTTGGTTATTGCAATAAAAACATCATCCTAGTTCGTAGTTCACGTTGTGTCATTATTTTAACCAACTGTATCACTCTTATTTATTTAACGAGATAAAAGATGGCAATTTATTAAACTACCAACAAAGTTTAAGGATAGAGTAGTTGTGATGGTGACTAAAAGGGATAGATAAATTTTGTTCTTTCTTTTCTTAAATCATTTTTCAACTAGAATAAGTTGCCATGGGTTTATGTATTGTTGAAGCACTACGCAATAGGGATCGGAGGATTTTCTCTTTATTTGTTCAAGATTGAAAACATAAGTGACAAGAACCACAAAGCATATATGTATGATCTATATTAGCGTTTATTCGAATACTTGTAAAATAACACGAACACTTCTGTGCAAACGCTCAAGCGATTTGTTTGTTTCATCGGTACCGATTTCATGCGAAGTACCTAGATTCTAATAGCTAGATACTAAAAGCTTATTGATCAGTCGCGCCTAGACTCGCAGGTATATTAGGGCGAGTCGAAATGAGAGCTTTCGGACCGCCCTAGGCGCGTCAGTAGGCGTCGGCCATAATATAAGACCGCAAGGAAATAGTGTAATTATTTTCAAGTGTGGTCGTCTTTTACGAGCTGTGACATCAGTTGAACACATTTCATTCATATTACATATGAGACCAACCAGCGCCATTCGTACTATAATAAACGTTAAAGTTACGCAATTGCAACTTTGTAATTTAAGTA
The DNA here is from genome assembly GCA_018246295.1 of Papilio alexanor hazarajatica. Taxonomy (NCBI): domain Eukaryota; kingdom Metazoa; phylum Arthropoda; class Insecta; order Lepidoptera; family Papilionidae; genus Papilio; species Papilio alexanor. Next base: position 10,073 of record DWLR01002385.1, on the reverse strand, counting down.
TAAATAAGCTCGCAATAGGTAAATCATATCGATGACCCGACTTCGGTAATCAAAATTTCAATTTCAATCTTCATTTAGCAAATACCAATGAATAGTCTATTTGTATTAAAGAATGAATTAGTATTTTTGAAGCATTCATTAAAGAAATTTTTGCCCCCGTTTAAGTTTCATTAAAAATTGTACTAAAAGTTCTAATTGATCTCACGAATACTCGTTGTGATCTTGCCAGAGTCGGTTCGTTGAATATGATTTATAATTAAACGATCGTCTTACACGCGACCCGCGCCGCCACCCGCGATCAGACACTTCTTAGTTTAATTTAATCAGAGCCCAGTGGTGGTCTGACTCGTGCACTCACGCCCGTAACCTAAAGGGGTAGGCATAAAGTATTACCATTTGGCGCTATCCTGACACACCTCTCGCTTCTTCCACAGGCATACATGTATGCTACATGCTCGTCAATTACAAGTACTCTTTATATCGTTTATTATGTCCTGAATCTTATCGATACAATTTTTTCTGGGAAATCCTCAACCAACACTGCCACACATTTTTGAAGCATACATTTGTCTGCTTACTATCTCTTCATTCATTTTTTCAACATGCTCGAACCACCGAAGCATACCTTTCGCAATTCTAGTCACAACGTCCCCTTTCAAGCCACACACTTTCCTTACAAAGCTATTTTAAATCCTATAATTCGAACGGTAATATATTGTATTGGGGAATTTGATTGTGAAATACTAAATACATACGAAATTTTAAAAGCCTTATACTTTAATACTTTATTAAAGGAGTATGAATATCGCTGTAAAATTAGAAAACCTGATAGGAATGGTAGCCTGGTTTAAGATTTATCGAAATAAGCTGGAGTTTACAGCAATTATGACTAACCTTTTTTGAAGCAGTACTACTTCTTAAAGATCATAATCCTACTGAATTATTTAACTAAACGTTACTAATATAGTCTAGTACATTATACTAAATTACATATTGATCTTTGTTACCCTTTTACACCATGGAGGATCAACCGAAGGTTATAAAGACAAATAAATATTTATATGCATGTGGCAATTCGTTGCAACGTATTGTTTTTGCTAAGCACGCGCACGCACTATTGATATATGCACAGCCTAACCATATCATGTACTCGACGCCGGTCTCTGGGACATTTATTTATGGTTACACAAACGGGAATGTACAAAGATCACTTATAATTGCACGGCACCGGACCAAGTATTTTTAGATCTTCAAATACCAATAACGACCACCGCACACCTTTCTTGCAACTAACATTGAATCGCTAAAAATCTCGCTTATTACTCTAAAGTCTAAATTCGCCTGCTGCCGCCATCACAATACTACGGATAATGCTATATAACTGCAAATCCGTGCAAGCGATTTTCGTTGATATTCGATTAAACGCGAATTGGCTTTCACTGCGCGAGAAACAACGTCGATATCTACGCGAGAAACAGATTCTCGAATGTAAGTTTTAGAACTGTCTGCGAACTGATAAATGAAGGAAACCGGTGTATATTTCGCGGAAACTTGCTAATTGAGCTCAAACATTTATGGTAAACGTAAATATTAAGGTATATTCTTGAGTGAATTATCTGCCATCTGCGACGCAATATTGTTTAAATTGTACGAATGATAACCAACTGACCAGCTTTACCTTTGTTTACAGGTACAATGACAGCCTGCACCGCACACAGTGAGTCAAACGCAGCTAAAATGACGCCTGCTGACGATATATGTATTTATATTTGAACACGGAATACTCAATACTTTTCCTTTGGTAATACCTACTGCAACGTTGGTGTCCTTTTTACTTTTCATTCCTCAGCGAGCGTCATTTTGTCTTACACTATACCAAGCTTATTATTTAACACGGCATCATAAGTATGCCAGTCGTAAATGTACGGAATTGAGTAGATGAAACTTGACAGATACACTGTATTGGTGACGCAGTTGTGGAATTTGTTTATTACGTTACCACACCGGTCCAACACCGGAACGCAAGTACGTACTCTGTAAAAGTACGCACGTATATGACCTTTAAATATTAGAGATAAGTGATATATTCGCTAGTAGGAATTTTAGGGCTCATAAAAGATCCCTTTCAGTTAAACAACGTAAGTAAATGTTAAAGAACATTCGATAATATATTTATTTGCTAATAAGAATACACTAGTCTAGACAAGCTATGTAATAAGGTCCTTACTAAATGACTAGCTCAAGAGATTGTTAATTTGTTAGATTCTTAGCGAGCAATGACTTTCAGATTGACTTGAGATCAGATTGTAATACCACTCATTGAGCAAAACAAACAAAGGAATCAATTGCAATGCAATTTTGCCAATTTTCACAAGCCCATGTCGAAAGATTATTTTGGTGATAGTTTTGTTATATTCATAAGATTTGATTTTGTTACGGGCGAATATCCAATGTGGAAAAACAATTTAATAATCAATCATCTTAAAAACGATCTACCGAGATTAAATTATTACGATTCCAAATGCTTTAGTAATCAGAAATTTAAAAAATACATTCAAATGAGATAATTTTGCGAATTTATAAAGTCCCTATGTCTAATCGTTTACTAGGAAAAGACATACATAGCCATATTATTTGTTTACTTAACTAAAATTATTTTAATTATCAAACCAATCAAAATTAACTTTAATTTCGATGACATACAGATTGCTGTGGTGTGATCTTTTTTTTATTTCGTTCCAAGACTGACCAGTGAACATTACTAGTATATGATCTTGTATCTGGAACTCACTTATCGATCCGGTACAAAATAATATTTCAAATAATTAATTTTGTAAAACTTATCTTCTGAATATTTGATATATATTTGGCATTTAAAAAAAACAATCTTTAAATTTCGTATTTTCGACATGAACTTGTAAAATAAAAATATGTTTCCATTGAAAGAAATTCCTATAAAACATTAAAAATTATTTGCAAATTTGATCAGCCAAAGGTTTTATTGAAAAATGAATGGTATTACGATGTGTGAGTTAGATTAGAATAAATCTGTTTCTCGCCTGTGTGCTGCGAAGTGGGAGCAGATCATCCTCAGGGTTTGAAGTTTTACATGGTATGTTGGCAAGGCTAATCATTCATTTTCTAGTCATATGTATTTCTTCACCATGTAACATTATCAATAAGTGTTGTTTTAATATTAATGCTTATATTTAATTTCTGCATTTAATACTTGAAACGATTTCATCATAATTCCGAAGGAAGAAAGAATCTGTTGCCATCTGACGGCGAATAGCGAAACTAAACGGTTTGTTTTAATGCTCGTTCCTGCCACATGAAATAGATGGCGCTAGGTACATGAAGTGTCTATTACGACTCCTTTAAAATATTTTTCTTTTTCATTTTAGAATATACTGTTTGTTAGTATTTAATTTTCTTTAATAAATTTTCAAATATCAAGAACATTCTAAGCTATAAGTATTGTATCAACATACCATAAGTAACGTATTACTACTTCCGAAATTTTGTGTATTAAATAATTTACGTCTAGCAATGAACAACTGTAGATTGAGATGATGATGGTGATAAAATAACTTACAAACATTAGCATACAGTTACGGTATTTCATGTTAACCAACATGGGCCCGGATAGCTCAGTCGGTAGAGCATTGGACTTTTAATCCAAGGGTCCAGGGTTCAAGTCCCTGTTCGGGCGGCTTTTCTTTTTGGTCTTTTTTTTTTCGCGACAATTTAAAAGTTTTATTTCTTTTAATTTTATTTTTCTGGACAACACTTATTTGACGCCTTATTTTGTTTCTTGGATTACAACAAAAATCCTTCCAAATATATAATTACAGCGTTAAATATTAAATTTTATAAGTAGTTGCATTGGAATTAAGATTCAGTTATTTTTATGAGTTTACGCAGTTTTAAAATTTGTGGCTTGTTATAGACAATTCGTAACAACGCCACCTAGAACAAATTTCAGTTCCTAAAAGCACTGGTTTCATTAGAATGAATTGTCGGCTTGGTTTAATAGATGGCAGGACACGTATTATTTTGTTAATAAAAGATGGCAGCAGTTACACCGTTTTTATTAAACTATGGATAAGCCTGGTTGCTATTATTGTTCTCGTCGAAAAAGAATTTCAGGAATAAATAAAGTTCCGGCAAATGAACTGCAAGTTGTCTATGGTACAAAGAAACGTTTCTTGGCGATAGCGTCTTCTGCATTCTTCGTGCAATGTAACTATATCGTTGGGCCTTTTATTACATTCTCATGGCATTTATACAAATAAGGATAAATTTGTCATAGAATGTGCAACATGTAATTAACAATGGTCTCTCTTTCTCATAAAAGATGACAACGCATTCCTAACCATTGATAGTTGCGAATGTTAACGATATGAGGATTCGGTGATAACGGCTTACTCGTTGGCCTCTTTCCATTATAAAAAAAATATTATAGAAGACTCAAGAACTCGCACTTATTGGCCCATACTTACTTACTTATATACTATACTTATATGGCCCACGAAAAATCCTTACGTTTCCTTCTGTGTACGTACATTTTACTTTATTGCTTTTTTTGAAAACTTTAACTAGTTTTTTTCTTCGAATTAAGATTGATAACATCGGTATTAGGTAGCTTATAGCGATTTCGCAGCAAGCGAACTGCAATGCGGTAGCCCAGCCTAATCGACATAACGTTTAGGAATTGGTTACTAGGCGCCGACCTAACGATCGTATACTGTATGATTGTTTATGTAAAATGTGCAGTTTGCTAATATTTATGATAGTCAATTGTTTATTACAGATACAACTTACTAACATTAACTAGACTTTAGCCATGATCACGTCTGATTTTTTTAATGGTTTCATAGATTTAAACACGCATTGATATTAAAATACAGTAGTAGAATACGCAACAACATCTGTTGAACGAATGTCCCGCTTGACCGGTGAAATACTACGACCTCATAGAAAACAGATATGTAGTAGTTGTCTACGTTTCGTCTAATGAGTGGAATGCTGGATTTGACGGAGGGGGGATGGATAGGTAAATGAAATATAATTTTTCTGTTTATCACATCCTCTGCCCATTAAAGCTTGTTGCAGCTGCCTATGGATAGCGGTCACTTTACATCAGAAGTTTGCTCGTTGGCCATCTTCTATAAAAGAATCGTAAATTTTCAAAGGCAAAAAAATATGATTAATGTTCGAAATATATTTCCGGAAGGTTTTAGAAGAGTATCTTATTTGCCAATTTCTTTTAAATTATGTGTTTAGAAAATTACTTAATTATTTTGTGTGTTAAATACTATTATTAGTAGATCACCACCACCACCACCATCTCAGCCTATGATTGTCCACTGCTGGACATAGGCCTCCCCCATTGATCGCATAATTGGGGCGAAATGTTCCATAATCGCCACTCTTGGCAGGCGAGTTGGCGGTCGCAGTATGTTCCACCGTACTAAGTAAAGGATGATATAAATATAAATTAGTAGACGAGTACTTTTAATTCTGTAACGCAATAAATATACTGTGTATTGTAACGGAACAAGAAAGATGTTAGAGCTGTCTAAGAACGCAGTGATCGTGTTGCTTTTACAATTTATTAGTAATAATCGTAGGGGTAGTGCATAATGTGTCTTAAGGTAATAAATTATGTCTGTATTGGGCAATTTTGTTGCGTTTTTTTTTAAATGTTAAACCGTGTGCACATGCGCAGTCTTCGTTTCTGATGCGATTTATGATGAATGAGCGTTTCTCAATAAGTGATGACACAATGAAAACAATGGCATTCCGTCACCTACATATTAATATTCAAGTACATTTTGTGATACAACGTATTTCGATTGCTTATTAAGCACGGTTCCATACAAATTTTATCCACAGTAACTTTGTGCTGCTATAGATTTATTTATACTCTTTGATAACGATTCTTTGGACTAATTTTATTTCTCTCTCTCTCTCTCTCTCTCTCTCTATCTATCTATCTATCTATCTATCTATCTATCTATCTATCTATCTATCTATCTATCTATCTATCTATCTCTCTAAGATTCTATCAGATGCTTAATTTGTGTTATTTTTCACAAGAATTCAAACAGATCCTAGATATTCACTCAGTCAAAATATCTTCTGTCTTTTCTTTATTGAAAAATGAGGAATTATTTTTGACTACAATCGGCTTCTTTTACAAAGTTTTGTTGTAATTTTTTCTGTAAGAACAAATGTGACAGTGCTTTCGGACACGGCATATTGGTACTGATATTCTAGAGCATATTTCCTTAATTAATTTACAATTATTAATTATATACAGCCCCGAGTGGTGTCGGCACACCGTTTAATACTTATCGTCTCGTCATTGTCATTGCCGCGGTGATGCGACTTGGCCGCGAGTCAAGACGCCGTGTGCGCGTCGCCTTATCCCCACTGGCTCCGTTACACCGACATTAACACATCAAATGTATATCATTCCGTCCACTAAATAAGGCTCAGGACTATTTCTCCGCTCCAAATAATAATTATCTCTTCGGTCATACGCAACACAGTTATATAAGAAAGTGCAACATTGTGCAACTTATTCGCATTGCAGTTTGATTAGTCTCGATACTTTAGCAAAACTAATTTATATCATTGCAAGTGTAACAAAGAATTTTCATTAAAAACTAAATGTTCTCCAAAGAAAAGTATCGCCTCACGAATTAAAGTATCTTGCGATATTACAAACTCTACAGTCATTTTCAGTCAGGCCGAATGTTAAAGCCGGAAACTTGTTACTGTCTTAGTAAAGGATGTTTGCATGTTATTTGTTAACTCGCTAACATCGATCGAAAGTTTTGTTCAAATTATCATAGTGCCATTTACTGGTCGATTATTTCTTACGAACGTATATTAGTTTATCTTAGGACTAAACATCAATAATCGGGGATATGAAATGCTAAACAAGTTTAATTTTTAGATTAAATGGCCTATAAAGAAAATTCGATTGCATGTATAAATGTTTTTGAACTTGATAATTCTTACCAACTTACAGCTTAACATTCTGCTCGTGTAGACGCTTGTATGTAAAAAAAAAAACGTTACATCAGTTCTGGGATTCAGTACCATAATAAAAACGTAGTGAAGACTAAACTTGGCGTCGTAGATTTAATTTTCTTGCATCAAATTTGACAGACTTCCAGCGTAGCGCAGGTCATTAATTAAATCATGTCAATCAGTGCTGTCGTTAACCCGTACTCGAATGTAATTAATTCAGTGGCCATTGTTGATGTGAATAAACATGTTGGCAATTTATTGGGCTATAAAGCTGCTAGAATGGTGCACACCGCCGTCTGCAGTCCGATGTTTTAAACACTGCTAACCTATTTTTAGATGATTGATTTTTATTGGCGCATCGCACGCGAAGCGTATCTAAATGGGCGACGTGGCTGCAATATTTGGTTACGAAAACAAAATACGTATGCAGCGACAAGCACATACTTAACTCATATGAATGAAATTGGCGAACGAGCTTTAGAATAAGATAGAAGCAAATTTTTAAAGCCCGGCAAAGCATCTCCTCAATTTCAGCAGTTCCTCTGGTGTTCATGATATCCATGAGTTAAACATCACTTGTGTTACGCAACCCGCTGTTCGTTTGTCCCCTTGTTTTATAAAATATCCAATCTAAACATCTGGATATTACCGAGTTGCGTTCGCTCCCGAAAATGTATACCAAAAATGTTAAAAATCCCATTTGCGTACTGCGGTCATTTGGGTCCCTAGTATTCGCGTCCCGTCCTTTTCATTAACAGTATCTACGCTGACACTTCAAATAAACTACTTTTAACATGTTCACATTGAAACACTCGGCAGAAAACGGGAGTGAATTAGGAAGAACTAACCTAACTTAACCAGTCCAGCAGTGCACTGACGGAAGCTGATGATGATCCTAACATAACCTTTTTATATTTCATTGATTTTTTTTTTATAAAAGTACCTAACCTGATCCAAATTTTTTATTTTTCACCATTTATCCTAATGAGAATCTAGCCTCGCTCTGCGACATAATCGGTCAAGACATTTAGTATCCTAATAATTCCATCGCGATTTTACAAAGAAAAATTATATCTTAAAACAAAACTTCATCTAAATCTTAAGAACTGTTTTCGAGATGGAAAAAAATGTATACAAGAATTGGAGCTTTATAATATAAAAAAATATGTCGCGCTTTATGGAAAGGCAAGCATAGTTCGATTCCACTTTCAGGTAAATATCGGCAATTTCGTTTCTTTGCCCCAAAGTTATAGATTCCGAAAACATAAATTTTTCATCACCTCTCCAATACAACGGGTTTAAACTGTCGTGAGCACTTGTTTATATGAAACTAAGCTTTTATGCTTATTATCGGAAGTTTGGCGAAGAAAAATCTTTTATTTATAACGAGTTAATCTTTTCACGGGTCGTTTTTGATTAATGAAATTGAGGTCAAAATCGATATATTTCGTACGTTTTTTAACGGCGTCGCGGACAGATATAGACACGCTATGCCACTTAAAAGCAGTCCGTATAATTGTCGAGACGGTAAAGACTTCATCCACAGCTCGTTTAAAATAGTATGCTTCCGTTCTGAGAACGTCCGTAACGAGTTCCAACAAAACTTTGTTTGCGTTCCTGATCGTTTCTTTCGAGGATGAGTTATTGGTTGCGTGATTTAATTTTGTATTAGCTCTTCCTGTGGTCTTTCTTTTTACCAAATCAATCAGTACGCTTTATACGAAATGGTGACAATTACTACTACTATAAGGTGATAATATTATATAATTATTATTGATATACTGTTTTTATTTTCACTTACTTATTGTGTATGAGCTAATAGTTATGAGTTGTTTGATATATCAGTTGAACTATTCTCCAAACACACACACATTTATAAGTTCCTAAGTTTTATCAGTATATTTTTACCTATGACAACATATACCAATTATTCTACTGCATACTATAAATAGTTGAAATAGTTGCATAAAACAGTTGAAATATTCTCAATATTAAGAAGTCGTATTTACCAAAACCTATAGAATACATTCATAACGGGGAATAATATAAAAATCAAAATCTCGTATAGTTTTCAATTTAGTTGAAAAAAATCAATTAATATCTGCCATTTCGCTTTTGAATAGTAATAAATTACTCCACTTTCAAAACTGGATTTCGATTTATTTATTTGTAATATCAATTAGAATAACGCCGGTGTGTTAACTTAGAGCAATAATGTAGATTTAGCAATTAAATCACTGAAGTGGGTCGGGCGGTTACTTTCCTAGTCTGATGAATTTGACAAATTTAAACAGACAATCAAAGTGAAAGTAGTTAAGACAGCTAAAAGTGGAAAATCTGATGTTGGCTAAATCGAGTTAAGTCTAAGCTAAGTCTTTCGTTACATCGAACAACAATTATTTTCAAAAATAAACAATTGCGAATTTTGCTTTTCGACGTACATACACAAGGATTAACATAATATGCTATGCTGTGGTATACACTTTTGGTGGATATGGGGGAAAGGATCAAGCGGCCTAACACCTACATGCCCAGTTCACTTTGTCCGCCATTTGGGAAGTTCGAGCCCTATTTTTTTTTGAATAATTATAAAATAAATAAAAAACTTATACTGATGTGTGTGACGTTCATTCATTACTACGTATCTTAACATATATAACCATTGCTAGTTATCAAATACTCGCAGCTACCTGCCGCTAGGCTGTGCCATGCGCCCACAATTATTGCAAACTAAATTGCAAAATGTACGTCCACTTAGCATCGACGGCGCGCCGTTTCGCGTCACATATAAATTGACGTTATTATTATGATTGATAGGAGTCGGAAAAATCCGCTATCATATTACGGGACTAGTGATGTGCTGTAACATAATATCGATACAATTTAATAGTAAAAATGTTATCATGGATTTCAAAACTTTTACTATCGCTTTTCGAATAGCTGCTAAGCCGACTCTAAAAAAAAAACAATGTAAAATGTCATATACGATGATATATTTCTTTTCATATATATATATATATATATATATA
>DWLR01002384.1:0-15597 GCA_018246295.1 Papilio alexanor hazarajatica | reverse complement strand
CAAATGTATATATGCGTAGGGGTAGAGAGAAAGAGAGAGTGCAAAGTCCGTGACAAATGGAAAACTGTATTTTGTATTTTTGCTTATGGGTTACAGGAGTGAACCTTTATCGATAATATTATGTTATATATGATTTCAACCTTTTTATTAAAACTTAACTATAAATTATTATAATGTAATAATGTTCCTTTATTCGCTTCATTAATTGATATCACACAAAACAAAAATCTTCCACTTTGTGTGATTGTGTTTTTTTTTTAAATAAAAGTAGCGACTTTAAAATTTTGTTGGCCTTGATCTTGACTTTAACTTGTTTATGGCTTATAATTTGAATATGTATTAATTATGATTTCGAGCGTTTGAATGTTGAATGTTGTACCTTTGTTTGGTATTATTATTATTTTATATACTTATTCGAAGGTAAACAACATGCATTTGCATGCGCTCTAATTTCGGAAAGTAGAAGACATAAAATGAAATAATAAAAATAGTTGAAAAAGTAATATCTTAGCATATTCGTAAGCTTAGCTCAATCCTACTTTCAAGTAAACTGAACATAAAATTATAATTAGAATCATTCAACACTACCAACTGCTAAAATTATTTAAACTGTTTACATCTTGTACGGAAATCCGACTGGCAAACGAATGTAAAGACGTTAATATGCTCTTATACTGCAACATGACAACAAGAGGTGGATTTTGAGAGGGAGCGAAAGAAAAGTTAATAACGAGTGATTTTTTACCGCTAGTATCATATTGTATAAGTAGAAAATAAGTCTTGGTTTTTGCCTCATTCATAACCAAATAATAATTTATTTCGTTACAATAATTTTGAAAAAGATGATACTGTAGATTTTGGGTAAAATGATGAACATTTCATAGTTTTTCATAAAGAAAAACTTTCATCGCCAATGAAAAAGTTGTTCTTGTTCTTAAAAATCGTCCCTCGGGAGCTACGATGGCACAACGTATTTATTAACTAGACTATTGTCTCTAATAAGATTACCGGGTTCAATTCCAACGAAGTTGTGCTATGTTTAGCTTAGCTTCGTTGGAATTGTTGTAATTTAGATAGAAAGAAAAATTAAATTGTTTTACATGGATAACTAAAGGTATAAGGTAATGTGAGCAAAGTTAGTGTTCGCAAATATTTCGGACTTGAAACTTTAATTTGAAACTTTCACGGTTTGAAAAGGAATGACGATGCAAAAAATGTACGAATATGATTTGTGACTACTGATGGTAAATAGTGAAATCATTTATAGCAATTGTTTAAATTTATGTACTAATAAAATATTTATAAGCATAAACTTAGATTAAAATTGATAAATAAGAGGGCCCGCCGAAATATAGTGTATGATAACAGACAAAACAGTAGTTGCTTCTTTCCCTAAATTTTAAATTGTTTTGTGTTATATTTTAATTGCTTTCACTGACCTTCATATGAATAAGGAGAAAGATTTATTTATATTATAGGTATCAGAAAGTTAATATCAATGTCGACCATACCGTCGTAATCAGAGGATTACAATCACCACTACACTCTACTAGATATAAGATCAACCTAGTTAACTCGAATAAAGGTTCAAGTTTAGAATCTAGTTATCAAAATCGAATAGTAAATGAAAGCTCTAAGCCGTGAAGGAACATTGAATTCAAAGTCAATTAATAAATTTTTGTACGCCTGTAAGTTTTGTTGCTGCAATTTTGTAACAAAAAATGATTTCTATTATTATACAGAAAGACTATAATTGTTTATAATATACGTTTAACGTATAGGAAATAATCTTTGTATATTTTTAACAAAAACAAGACCGACTTCAAATTTTTGTAATTTTATTTATAGGTACATACTCATTACAAATCCGTAAACCCAAATAGGGCTAAGTCTACCAATATGTCAATTTTCCGTAAGTATATCTTTAGAACCTAAGGCAAAATTCCATTCAAAATTAAAAGGTAGCTTAAATAAAATTAAACGTAAATTAAGATGTAGTTCAAAATTAAACTAGTGCATGTCCCCTACCTAAAATTTAAATCGACTCATAATCGATTTAAAAACCTTTTGAAGTAGATTAAAAATACTAATAACCTGTCAAAGTGATTTACGAATTTTATAACGAAATAATAGAGTTAAATTTATACACAGCCTTAAACCTTTTAAGTACTTTTAATTTGTTAATTAACAGCAATCCGACCTATCTACGCTCTGGTAAATAGATAGACAAAAAACAGTCTAGGTTCCTCGTTGATAGAAGATCTTTCTAATGGTGAATGAGTTGAGGCATGAGGCATATGTAGGCTTAACTATGGTACACACATAAAAGAGTATAATATCATATAAAGAATTGTCGATTTCCGAAAATGCCAAAACTCCGTTCAGTCATATCTCTTCGTCTGTAGGTGTAGCAAAATAACCTCTTTTTTTCTTTTAAAAAATAAATAAAAATTCGTGTGTTGTTTATGTTTATAATGTATATAAAGTGTAGATTATACACGTCTTTACAATAAATCGTTTTGGCAAATGCTTTAGAAGATATCAAAATAATTAAAACTATGCGCCGTCGAAAAATTCAACAGCCGCCGCATAACAGAAGCTAACGGGTCAGGGCTTAGTAGTGTTCATATGAAACCTGGTCCGCTACATCTGTCGGGATTTTCATACAGCTTTCATTAATAGACGGGATTCAGAAGGATAAGTACATATACTTCATTAAATTGGTTAAATTATTATTATGAAGTAAATTGTTGAAAAATAAGTATATATAATAAAAAATAGTAATACGTAGTACGTGGTACGACCTAAATAAAATGCGGAGATATATGCTTTGCCATCCGTGCGAAGCCGGAGCGGGTTCACTAATCAGCAATAAGTTAATAATTTTAATGAGCTGTGGCTCAATCGTCGAGGTCTTTCTAAGGCGATTTTTATTTCAGAAACTTATTAGTGCATGCCTGGTGAAACTGGAACATATTACAACTAAGTAATCTCGTCGATTTGGCCGTAATGTGGTCAAAAATTAAACTGATGGCAGTATTAAAAGAATATAATAAGATTAATGAATGAAACGTTTATTAGTAGATATTAATTACAATAAATAGCAATGTATCTTCCGGCAGCTACACGAGTGAGGCCAAGGGCCGAGCGGCGGCGCGGGGCGTGGTGCAGCTGGTGGAAAATGTGCGATCAGGATGGATGAGCCGACACCATGGAGTTAGTTCTGTTTACTTCACCGTAGCTTACGTTAATGCCTATGGACACACAAATGTTATATATAATTAGTATTTAGTGACTACAGTGTTAACACACATTCATTGACTACTAATAACGTAAAGTATATGGACATGTGTTTCTAATAATATATCGTACTCAATTCATTTCACCTTTTCATACTTTCAGGAAGCCATTTTTGACGCTATTTATTTTTTGAATTAAAGGCCAAAGTTTATATATGCAAAACAGTGACAACACGATCACAAAGTATTCTACTACTATTGTAGTGTATAAGAAAGAAAGGTACGTTCTCAGCAAAATCTTCTTTGAAATCTTTCAGAATAAAACAAATACAGAATGAATTGTAAAATGTATTGCGATTTACTTTCCCTTATAACTCCTACCTCAATAACACACAATACATGTGCGATGTACCATGTCATAAAATATCACACAATACAAAAATACACACGATTCACTTGTGAGAACATATTCACAACTGATCCTTCCATTTTCTGTATGTGCATTCATTGGTGGTCCAATGAAGTAAATGTAACTAACACCTACTTATATTTTGATATTTGTATGTTATTTATGCTTATATTTTTTTTACAAAGAGGACGTTATTATGTTTTTCATGGATATGTTACCTGACAGCGGCGGGGTTAGAAGCGCCGTAGCCTCCCTGCGGCACGCTCCAACCTCCGGCACCGGCGTAGGCGTTCGCGTTCGCGTTGGCGCGAGCGTCGCCGCCGCCCACTGAAATATAAGCAAACAACTTTGAGAAATATACGCAAACAACAGTGACAAATATATATATATATATATATTTGTAAAACATCATTGATTGGAAAACATGACTGATACGAAAATAACAACAATTACAACCTTTCTACTGCATTTTGCTGCCTTATATCAAATACTTTAAACGACGAATAGTGTACGCTCGGCGAGTTACAGCAATTAGGTCATCATAAATTCTACGTAGCATGCTAAAGAAGACAAATCTCTGGAGTTGTATTCGAACTTAATTGATCAAAATCCAAACTAAAAATCAATTAAATAATAATTTTTTAACATCAATAAACTGTCAAATAATTTATTAACAAAAAACTAAATCTAATAAATTCGGTTTATTTTAATACAATTATCAAATTTTCGGTACTCAATTTGGATTCAATTACAATATATGAATGTATATAGTAAATAATTATATAAATAAATAAAATTTTAAATCTAATATTAGTACGTAAAATAAAATTCTATAAAACAATATTAATTAATTCATATACACCAACCACTATAACTAATTAGAACTATAAAATTCTACTTTTCTACGTACTTACGCTGCGATATTAATCTAAAGTTAAGTTTTAACTTAATTAAAAGTTAAAATGTTTTAGTTTTAGTTGTTGCAAATCTTAACTTTTAGTTTAAAATTACAATCGAATACGCAAACGTCTTTAATTTAGCTTTGCCCATACTGTGACGAATCCTTTTCTCGTTAAAATTAGTAAAATTATAAAAATTCCTTATAATTCTAACCAAGTATCATAAAGAATATGTATAGATTTAACCTCTTTGTTAATAGTTAAATATAATTTTGATATACAGTTTTCTTTTGTAACGAACGTTGTCCCAAAAATTCCTCTGCGATCCTTTCGCCGCATTAAGATATTCTTTGAATAGTAAATAAATTAAAAAGCTAAACTCAAAAGAGAACACCCGTCACTTTAATGTTTCGATAAAATCACTCAATAACCTAGACATAATTATTTGTAGCATTGGATATATTTTTTGTAGACAACGACCGACAGTCGCCAAGTCCGAAACCGTTAGACGAACGGACGACAAAGATAATGTCGGGAGACGAACGCACCACACGTCGAACTCTATCTGTTACACAGTTTATGCTGCGAACATACTCACGCATACCGAATGATCATTTTGGAGAACTGTACATGTGTGCATAAGTAATTTGACCTTAGGAATGTACGAGGAACTTTTGAAGTCATTAAATTTGAAGCTTTGTCAGTATTTTTTTTTATCCATTTTACATTTGCAACGATAGAGCAGGAAGTTATAAAAAACATCGATGATTCGAAAATCATTACAAGGAAAACGTGACTAAGTTTAAAACAAAACACGCCTGACCAAGTTATATCACGAATAACAAAGGAATCTGACGATGTTCCAATCGCATCCAATTAACAATTCGTTTCTTTATCCATGACTAAACTATAGACCAGGGGTCGGCAACCTGTGACCCGTGGGTCACCGAGGTACCCATTTGGTAATTTCAAGTGACCCACTTTAGTTCCGAATATAAAGTATAAGATATACAATTTTTTTTTCTTTTTCCGAAAAAAATTTTGTTGCAAAGTTATGAGCGTAGCAAATTTGAATCCAGTATAACATATAAATATATCAGTTAAAGCCCCACCCCAGTCTGACTGAATATGGAATAGGTCGATAGTATGCGGAATGCAGCGACATCCGAACAAATTGTACCATTCCTGGACTGTTTTAATACGAAAATATCTCTGACCCAAACTCAGTCTCTTTAATACTCGCATTTTGGTTGATTTTGACCCGCGGCCAAAAAAGGTTGCCGACCCCTGCTATAGACTAATCACTAATATATGCATGTTGTTAAAAAAAAGAAGACGATAAACTGATTACTTGAACAATTATTAGTTATAAAATATTAATTTTAGACAATTATCGTATACCGTACCATACAATATTATGAAATATATTGTATTTGGTAAACATTTTAAAAGTTACGTACTACAGTGTGATTTTAAGGGATGACTTTGGATTTCGAATAAAACATTAGTATGAAATAAACCTACATTTAAAAAAAAAGATTACATTATATAACCACAGTTTAAATTTCCTTCTTAAGAGCCACTAACAAATAGAGTGCCAAGAGTGTTACTCGTAGGCCGCATCGCAACATTTCGGAAGAAATGTAATACGGTGGTAATGAGTTCAAGCCGTAAGGTTAACATTAGCTTATTCATTTAAAGTCAAACTAAGTCTGTTAATTTGGGATAGAATCCAAAACGACACGTATTTTTTTTTGTAATTTGTAAATCTTTTAAGGTCTTTTAATAAAAACAAAACCGACTTCAAATTTGGAATATAATTACTGATGAGAAATTAAAAAAAAAGCTTCATTTACAATATCAGTTGCAATGGTAATGACAATAACAACTTTTTGATACATGCTATCTCTAATCGAAATTAATGTACATTTTTGGGTATACCTTCGAAACCCAAGGTCCAATGACATTAAAAATTAAATGGGACCAACTTGCGAATTTTGACCCACTTACTAACAAAAAAAAAACATTTTTAAAATCGGTTCGGAAATGTCGTAGTTCTGCGGTAACAAACATACAAAAAAAGTTTAGTGAAATATACAACCGAGTATCAAAAATATCACAGGTGACAAAATATTGTATACAATTAATTATCGTCTTTATAAGATATGGCGAGTTTATTTCTTTCAAATCAGCTCTTAGAAAAGGTAACTGGCCATTAAAACACCAATTGTTACGATATATTTAGAAAATTAAAATTAAGTATAAACTGGTATAAGTTGACACTGATATTTAAAACGAAGAAAAATATACAGCAAAAGTTTGCACCAAATAAATGCTTTTAACACAGATAACTCGATAAGTAGTCCAAAAGTAATTGTGGCGCGTTTGTCATTGCTCTCACGTATTCGTACAAGCAAAGAATACAGTAGAATCTTCAACGTAACTGTACACAAAGATGCGATCGAGCAGTTAATTAAACAACGTTCGACGAGCCGAGTGCCGAGACACTTCGTCGGCGGATGTAGGTACGGTTAGCAACGTGCGTGTGCCGCTTAGGGAACAGTTGCACGACTAAACTTACAAAAGCTATTATTAAAATAAATGCGAGAGTAATGCCATAGCATTCTGTTCGTACATATATGTAAAACTTATGAAATGAAGACCGATTTTTTAATAAAGTTGAATAATCACCTTCACTTTCGATAATGATCGAGCTATGTTGTTATTTAAGCAAGTTATTCTGATTGGTTTAGGCTTAGAAAATTGTCTAATGAATTAATAATATTAAAATAAATTAAAATAACTTTGCGGCGTCAGTTTTTTCGTATGATAATATACCTTGAAGAGATAAATGGGGAGGCTAATGCTAAATTAGTGCGTTCTTACTTTCGATTATATTGCCACTTGATATCGAGTGCGATTGTGGCCAAGCACTAGTTTATTATTTATAAAAAATAAAGACGAACGCCAACACGACTTGCCGCAGTCGAATTGTTGTTAAGATCTAGATTTTACATTGTTTAAAATCTATAATGAACTATAGGTATATACCAAAGAAATAGACAAGTCTTAAAGTTTAACAATAAAAACAAATATTATGATTCTATTTTTGTTGTTAAGAGTTGGTTTTTACATAAGTGCGTAATGTAAAAGTTGTTTTTAATGAAGGTCTATGAAAGACAAAACGGAGATTTCTGATTAAAATAAAAATTATTCAGTAAACTTTTAAGTGAAAACAAGTTGGATTTGCTTTGTACCTGACATTATTGACTTATAAAAATTTGATTACTTTTATAACCAGTTCATATCTATAATTAACATTTATTTTTATCAATACATCAACAAAGTATGAAAAAATAAAAAAGCATTTACAATTAATTAATTAAACCGCCAGTCAGTGGAATCTGCAGTACAGTGTTTATTAGGTCGAACCTTTCCCAAAACACAAACTTCAGACCGAGCCGTGTCTTTGTAAACTTTTTTTGTCTATATGAGTACGATAATCGTGAAATATTGTATGACCTTTTGCGATACAGCAGAAAAAGTGTGTTGATAAGTGAATTTAAACGACATAAAACAACCCACTCTTCTCTTGAAGTCGATGAGGGAAGAAACTGTAATTACGATGCTGTAATGATTTTTTCTCCTATAATTACTTCAACGGCATCAGCCGGATTTATATTTGCTATAACCTTTTATTCACTTTCCAAAGAATAAACCTATTATGTGCATAAAGCATTCTTCTGCTCATTTTCTATTTTGTCACTGGACCGAATATGATGAAAATTTTGTGTTTGCATTAGAATCGTCGGGTTCCAGTTTTTTTCAATATAAATAAGAAAAAAACGTTAGCTGAACTTACTAATAGTGGACAAGCCATTCATTGCAAGACGTCTGTTGGATCCGTTAGTTAAATACATTCATACTTACAACTATAAGCATTTGCGTTCGCGTTTGCAGTCGCATCCGCGCCACCGTACCCGTAAGGGTAAGGGCTCAGAGACCGACGGAGCCTCCGCAGCGGGACCGGCGCGGAAGCGTGGCCCTCCGCGTCAATTGTATAATATGCGCGTGGCACGTAGAACTGGCCATCTGGAAGAAACAACAAAAACACTAACTAAAAAACAGAGATGTTTTAGATACAGGCTTTTGTAAATACTGATCTCTAATAAAAAGCTAGAACGAACGACGTCAGACGGGGAAGAAAATCTTAGAATGAAGGCCACGGATGGGGATCAGAAGTGTAAGGTGCCCGCCAGGTAGACTGATGATCTCGTGAGTACGGAAGGAAGACGCTGTATGCGATGCGCGGAGGACCGCATACTGTGGGAGGCATTGGGGAAGGTGTATGTCCAGCAATGCACTGATACAAGGTGATGATGATGATGATGACGATTGATCTAGAGTAGATAAGATAGAAAAGGCAAAATTGAGGAAGAGAAAAAGGTGAGGAAAAAAAGATACGAAGGAATAAGAACTGTCGATAGAAATATAATAACCCATTAAAATATGTCGTATATAATATACCCCGCATACTTTAAACTCACACTAGCAGTAACAGAAAATGCAATCACCATGGAACTGTTACATCGCCTTGCCCAGCTATTACCTTAACGATACTAAGTATACTCCGATCGCAAGTGAATTACGAAAATTACCAATTTATTTACCGTTATAAAATATAACGTTGTCATTACTATTACTATTCGGCTTAAATATTATGTTTTTGCGTATGTTTTTTTTACAAAATACATAAATAGCCCATAGCATACAAAGAATTATACAGTTAAAGATTTATTTTAATTATAAGAGCACTTTTGATTTTATTGTTAAAACATTGATACTTTTTAATTAGTTTAAAAATCATGAATTGGAATATATTAAATCTAAATGGAAATTCTAAATTGTTGAATATACCGAAAATAATTTCGACAATTAATGTAAACATGAATAATAATACGACGGTAAACAAACTGAATGAAATGGATTATTACTTTGTTATACCACTTCGCTTATATCTTTGTGGTTGGCGCAATTTGCCGATTCGGCTGAAAACAATTCCACAAATCAAGGAATATTGATGATGAGCTCTCTCAAAAATAACAGCTGCTTATATACTATTTGAATTTCTGGATCGAAACCAAAACCTATTAAGAAGTTTAAGATTTTTTTTACAAGATTCACCAAACAAAAATGTAAAGTTATTAAAATTAAAAAAAAAACACACATATTAGTCAGCAGTCTGAGATCATCATTACGAGTATGTACAGTTCGTGAGCTTTCTATAGCTATGTATGTCCTTAAAACATCGTGATCAAAGACTCAATCAACATACAATACTGTAGGTCATCCTTTAAGTAACATTCTAATAGACAAACATTTTATTTTGATTCAATAGCAAAACATACAAAAATAAACTCAACGAAGAATATAATGAGAAGATCTACAATAGTTCGAATCTTAAGGCTTCATTATAAATTAAAATTCTGCCATGTCAAGGGTATATGTATCGAAGAAACGAAAATAATAATAAAAAACAAATTGTATGAAGCATAGATTAAGTATAAAGTTGAAACACAAATTAAAGACTCCTTTTTCGAGATAAAAGGCAGGAATTGAAGAATCAGTTCACGTGGTAAATGATGATGCCTGCCCATCAACTTTATAACTATTAAAAAAGAAGAAACAGAGAAGAAAAAACGAATGAGAAGGAAAGGAAATGTTGGCTTCGGGAGCAACACTTCAGACGAAACGCCTGAAGTATAAATTGCTTTACACCATTATTATAAAAAGACGTGTTGGATGGTCGGTCAATCGGAGTCATTCAATAGTTACTATTGCTACTAAGTATATCTGTTTTATACCAATAATTTACTAAAATGTGGTATTTTAGAAAAACTATACACATATGGAAAATGAAAGTTAATTGATCTAATTTGTCGAGACTTGAGGTAAAAGGTCCGTATTTCAGGTTCGTCTTGGTGTAGATACGCTCTCCTATTTTTGATCACAAAGCAGTATTTTGAAAATATTTTCGCATTCCAATTTGAGGGGCGCCAAAGTCTAGTGTCATTGAAAAAGTAAGATGACCATCATGATTTAAAGTAACAAAAACGTCATGTGTAAGATATCTTTTTCAAATTTTCATCCATTAGAAATGTTTTTTAGAGTTACACAAAACTTCTGAAAGCAGCTTCCAGTTTACGAGAATCATGTAGCGAAACTACATAATTTCGAACAAAAAGTAATTTTACTTTTAAACTTGAAAAAGATCCTAAGACCTTTAGGATCCAAATATCTGGCCAAAAAAAAGATTCAGTCTGTACTGTGAGCTTAAATTTAAAAGCTTATATTAAGACTACAAGTATTGTGGAAACTATCTTTGTTTTCATGATATTTGCACAATCTCACATAGTATACAAATATGGTAAGTTTTTAAACAACTTGATGATATCAAAATATTTTTAGAGCAACCTGGCAGTCATTCCATTTTGTCAAAAAAGAAAGAATGACCAGTTTTTGTACGTATATCTAATGTTTTCGTTTTAACTGATAAAATTTAGATGTATTGAATTTAGTAGAAGTAAAAAGTAGGGCTGTTTTCCTGTCGGGATTCACGGTTGAATAGTTTTTGTTTTTCATTTGCCAGGGAAATGAGATTGAGAGTACAAAACGAATTAATTATAATAGAGCTGAATCTGAATCGAATGTCAAATTACTCGTACGTCTAGAGGAAACGATGAGAGGTTTGAGCGCGGCAAAAACGAGGAGGCCACTAACCTGCAAGCGCCACGGACGCGACGCCGACCAACACGAAGAGAATGACGCACTGCATGCCGACGTGTTACCTTCTCGAATACTGCTTCAGAACTGGCTTAAGCGCACTCGCTCGCACCTTTTATAAGACATCTCCCGTTGCGAAGCTAGGCCTGCACTCGTGCATCGCTTTGAACGCTAACGGTCGTACTTGGCAAAAAATTGCCATCAAATTAGCTACATGATATGACTGGACTAGTAACAAAAAATAAGAGCTTCTTAATTTGGATACCATCTAATTAGATTGAAGCTTGACATAGTAAGCTTTTTTATGTTTATATTTTCAAGAAGAAGTAATAAGAAGAGTTAATGAGTTTACTTGAGACAACGGGATGGGTTTTTTTAAGGATAAGAGGGTTATAGCTTGTGCCTTGTAACAGTGGTAGAGTCCGCAACAACAATATATGTTGCACGAATAGCCCGCTCGATCGGTGAAATATCACGACCTTACAGAAGATAGGCGCGAAGTAGAACTATTCTGCGTTTCGTCTAAGGACTGAGGTGCCTAATTTTTAGTACTCTTCCCTTTAGGGAAATATGCCTATCCTATACACCTCTCCCATAGAAGGTGGCAAACGAGTAAACGGTCACCTAAGTGACCACTACCCATAGACATTTGCAACAAGCATTTGCGAGTTGCAGATGCGTTGCCTACCTTTAATAGACAGAGTAGGATACAGAAAGAAAAAAATATTTATCCATCCCCTTCCCAGTCAAATCCTCTTTCCCTACCCACCATTTCCTTATTAGAAAAAGGAGGGACGGGGAAGAGGACTAAAATTAGGCCTCCGACAACTCACTCATCAGACGAAGCGCAGAATACTTCTTCTTCACGCCTGTCTTCTATGAGGTCGAGGTATTTCACCGGTCGAGTGGGCCATTCGTGGAACAGATGTTGTCTGGCACTCTAGCACTGTTAACGGTGTTAAAAGGTGGGTGGAATTTTGGCTTTGTCGTGCTTTTTGAAAAAAAGAATCAGGTAGATTTTCATTTTTTACAATCGTCCTTTCTTCTTTCTTGAATTAATTAATTTTATACAAAAAGCAAGCATTAGAATATGAAAAAGTACCTTATTACCAGCTGCATAAATAATGTAATAAAAAAGACTACTTCCATCTTAGAAAATTATATTAAAAGGTCCTAAATCTAACTAAATAAGGGATTTGATTGATGTTTTTTTAAACGATTACCTCAATAGCAGATAATTTAAGAGAAGCTTTAACATTTATGTGTAACATTTGTTTACCATTGACGCATCTGAAGGTAATCATGACAAGTATCGAATACTTAATACGAGTAAAATGCAACATTAAACGTTCCGAGGCCACGTAACAACAATGCATTGCATTTTATAATTTTTACGAGTGCTGCCAATCATTTACCATGCATTTGACAATGGTTGATTTTAATTGGATTTTCAAAGCACATCATTCTTTATTGACAGTGACAAATACTTCGTTCGCAAAATATGTCAGTACATGAGGTTGGGATGGCCATGTTATGAGCAGAGTTAGCATTTGACAAGAGAGTTTTAGATATGAATGTGGAGGAATACAGTAGGACCAAGCCTAAAAAAGAAACGAAAGATGAATAGATTGCGTGATAGATAATGTTATTAAGAAAAAAAAGTAAACTCGACTTTTGAAATGATGGATAATAGAAAAGATTCGGAAAACGTAAGCATGTTTTGTCGACCCCATCGATAAAGGGCAAGAGATAACACATATTAGCGATTAGTAGTAGGTATATATTATACATACTAGCCGTCATGCTTAGGATTCGGAATTAAAGTTCAGGTAAGGAAAGGTATATATAAATATATAAATATGTGTAGCTTTATGTTTTTATATACGTTTACATGTACGTTACGTAGAAAATGTTCCTGGAATATCCTCTCAAGAGAATTTACAATATCTTGTAATTTCTGACCATATAATGCGTAGCCTAAGAACGAACTGTTACAGTTGGTAATTCAAAACGATAGCCAATAGCTTAGCAGCTGCGCCGAAAGTTCAAGTTGTCATAATTGTCTTCGGTGGATAATACAATATATATATCCTCGTACCATGAAACCACGTACAATTTGTATGACTATAAAAGCAAACTCGAGACCAAGATTTCATGTACATTCCCCTAGCGGGATCTATCTGAACGTATATAAGAGCTCCACGTTCGCCTTTGTGATTAAAAAAGCAATCACCGCATTTCGAGCTTAATTTGACGACTGAAAGAAAATGAAGAAAAAAAACATTCGAATACATTATCATTTCTGGGTATATCACGTCTTACTAAAAATAAAAAGAAATTGAAATATGTGATATATATATTTCAATACATATGACATACCTACACAAGAAACATATGACGAACACAGGAATATTGTATATATCGATATGAGGAAGAGTAGATAGATACATAATATATTCCAATAGCTATTGCGTCATGGAACACAATGATCAATTAACATTACGGTTTATTTTATACTCGGATTTTACGTGGTTAATACTTAACGTCCAATTTATGCTATGGTTAGGTATTGTAACTATGCTTTGTGTTACTGACGGTGTCAATGATTACCCCTTGAGCTTAAGTGACATCTCACAAACATTAGAAAATTAATTAGTTGATAACAGAAAAAATATTGTGGACGTAACGACGACCCATAGAGTACCTGGCTCAAGGAACCCCTGGAGGCAACCTTGCCTTGGATTCAACTGTGTTTAGTACAGTGGACCCCCGGTAATCCGGAAAACATTTTGCAGGGCAGTGTCGAACTATCGAATTTGTCGGATTATACCAAGTCTGAGTTTCCAAAATATAGCATTTGGGTTAAAACGAACTCGTTTATCTGACAATTCGATAGATAAATGTCCTATCCACGTTCACGCAATTCAACTCATAATATTATAATCGACAATAGCTTCTTTGTCCAACATAAAGACTGCCTTATTTGTGACTGACATGCTGTTGTTTGCCATGAGGCATCTACAGATTCACCGGATTTAATTGAGATGGCAGAGCGCAGAGGGCGCTTAGCTTAAATCTCTTTGCAGTAACTAAGTTCAATCTTGGGCCATTACTATATTTATATTAACGGATTCCTCCTCCTAAAAGGAGGCCGACGTGCCACGACGGACACTCCATACTAAAGGTCGTTTAATTAGTATCTACTTTTTTGTAAGTTATTTAAAATAAAATAATGTAGACCACGTGATTAATTCCTGAAAGCTTTGAAAAAATTAAGAGGAAAGTGAGGTTAGAAAATAAAATTCAATTTAAAATTAAGAAATAAATTGTTACAAAATTTATTTTGAAATAATAATACAATGAAAGTTTTTAAATTGACAGTTTTCATGGAAATTATATAATTAGTAATGAGCATAATTTCATTTAGGAAGAATAATTAAATGCCTTCCTTATTTCACATAAGAGTATAAACAATGATTTGACAAGAAATTATCCCCGTACAAAAACCTGTCAGCGCATGTCAAAATTACTTATAAACAATTTTAAAATATATATTAAGAGCACCAAAATTTAAAAAAAATTAAATCACGAACTCTGCTGTTGCATTATTTATTGTAAACATTAAAAAAAGATCTAAAACTGTAACTACCAAGAAAAAAGTATTCATAAAATGTATAAGTAATTTAAAAGTGGATTTCACAATATACATTGAATAAACTTTTACTATTGTTACATATTAATATATTAAAAATGCAAAAATTATCAAATGGAATTTTTCATTTTGTGTGCACATACATCGCCACAATATAATTCTTATCAATATATTTATACAGACAACATTTTAACCTAGACTTTTAGTTTATACACTTTAAAGAGATATTTTTACAACCCTGTATCCACTATATTTTATGACAATATTGTGTTACGTCGCTCAGACAGTGCAGGTTTTTTAAATACATAGACAACACAATCACATATACAAAGTGACCACAAAAGATTTACATACAGAGATAGGCTCGTAAACAACGTTTTGTTTATAAAGCTTTATATAGAATCAAAATTAATGTGAGTGCTAGAAATGCATCTTTGGAAAACATGTTTAATTGTCTCTACTACTAGATATTGAATCTGACTCAAGTCAACACATGGAATTGTTTCATTATTTTTTTTGGATTAATTTATTAAGCTGTTCTTGTTTGATTCTATTATTAATAATGAGCTTATCTGAGGCAAAATATCAAAATAATTATAATATTGCTACATTTTA
>DWLR01002383.1:0-15598 GCA_018246295.1 Papilio alexanor hazarajatica | reverse complement strand
GTCCATGGGCGTCGGTTCACTTAATGTTAGGCGACCCGCTGCTCGTTTGCCTCCCTTATTCTATAAAAAAAAAAAACCATTACTGCGCTTATCCTAATTTAAGGTTTGACGACAGCTTAGCTATCAGGTTATGTAGTCTTGATAGCAGAACCTCTTAATTCATGTAAGTTACCGTGGACATCTATATTAGTACAGTAGTGTAACAGTACAGTACACTGCAGTACAGTACAGTACGCGGTGCAGTACAGTACAGTGCAGTACAGTATAGTGCATTACAGTACAATACAGTGCAGTACAGTACAGTACAGTAAGGTGCAGTACTGTACAGTGCAATTTAGTGCAGTGCAGTTAGGGATCAAATGGTCATTTGTGAATAATGTTCTGGGATTATTTATTTATATATATCATTTTAAAAGGTAAAGTACCTTAGTAATATTTCATGGATGGATTAAACAATACGACATAGGATCATTCAAGAAAACAGAGTATTCTAGACTGTTCCTAGAGGGCGGTGACCACTTAACATAAGGCAACTCTCTACTTATGTAGCCCTTGTCCTATAAAAATGGATTTCGAAAGAAATTCACATTAAGATTGGGTTTTCTTTATTTTTTTTAATAATATTCAAGAATATTCTTGATTATTATTAAAAAAAATAAAAGTTTCAAAATTTATGGGTAATAATGCTGTTCACATTTTCAAATAAAAGGAAAAAGTCCTAAGTAGAAAAATATTGTGACATACAAAAATAACTGACTATATCCGGTTCGGTATTTTTCCTACTTCATCTCTAGGTATTTGAACCTCTACATACAATTAAGTATGGGTATGTAATGGGCGATCGCATTCCATCTCATTCAACATACCTGCATAATTATAAGGCATTCATACGATATCTCCTCTCTCCTATCCTTTAGTAACCAGTGAACAGATGAGATAGATGTGATAAATGAACAACTAAATTAATATTCATTTATATACGTATTTAAGAGGTTAAACATTACCATTTGGTACTGACATTCCTGTTTAGTCAGTTAACAATTAACTAAAGGATAATATTTTTTACAAGTTTTATGTCTGTTTTTTACGCTAATATCATAAAGGTGGGCGATTTTAATTTGGTTTCATTTGATTCGTATTTTTCCCCGGAGTATCATAGTCACAGTAAGTCAGTTTTGTCATTTTTTTTAAATAAACTACTGGTTTTTATATATTTATAACTCCCTGCATACATTCTTATGGGTTACGGCTCCTCTTAATATTGCGAATCTTTAGAATGTTACAAATCGGATAAATATAACAAGTAATATAAATCCACACCAATACTTTCGCAATGTTTTTTTCCTGACTGTTTGGCGCAGTGGCAAGATATTTGCCTTTTGCGCCGCAGGTCGTGGGTTCGATTCCCACCCAAGACAAACATTTGTGGGCATGAACATGTCTGTTTGTCTTGAGTCTGGATGTAAAGATCATCAAAGGACGGGCAGCATCATCCTTTCGATGATGCTGCCCGTTCGGACGATCATAGGCTGAGGTGGTGGTGGGGGTACGTTTTCCTTATCACTCATTCTTGATTTATCTTTACATGGTGCTAGAAAAAAAATTGTAGTCGATGAAAAGACAATCAACCATATCAAATGATGAATGTACTAAAACTAAAAACCCACATATTGTTTATTAAAGATACTCTAAATTTATTAACAGAAGTTTACATAATATTTCGATGGAAATGAATAGTTTGTGCCTTAATAAAATATATGTTTTTATAGTAGAAGGTTTGTAAAAACATATGGGATTACTTGTGCGAGTTAATACGTAGTAAAATAATTTACATTTATTATAAGCAATGTTTGCTGTATAAATCAAAGCGGATGTATAATTAAGTGCGTATAATATCTATTCATTATTGTGTATGTATACACACTGTATACGTAAAAAAAAATATAATGATAATGCAGATTTTGTATTTATAAATAAGGAAATAAATAAAACATTTAAACATTCATTAAAATATATGTACAATGTATTTGTATGTATGTAAAATGTACATGTTCTAACGAAGCAATGAATTTTATTTTAATAAAGAGTCGAATCAACTTACAGAAATACCCTGAACTTACGCGATAAGTGGGATTGAGTGATAACCGCGTAAGTTGAATTCGAGAATAACTCAGGGTGCGTAGTACGGTACTACGTAATACAGAATGAAACTGCAGCTATGCATTTATTACGTTCCGACAATTATGTGCGCGCGACATGTGCATTAGTTGAACAATAGTGCAGGGGCAGTAAGTCTACGATCTTAACGATCGTCGAGAGTTGTGTAGGCTCTAACCAAAGACAAATCGATGAGATTTGAAATCGCGTAATACAGATTTCGCGTAACTCGGGGTAACGAAACTTTCCTATTATTATGCAGGCTATTATCGGAAATACTCACGGAAATAGTACTCCTACGGAAGAGTAAATTAACTTTGTGGTCAAGCTCAAGCATATATATAAAGTATGTATAAATATTATAAATAATATTTTCCTTAATAAGATTTGTACAGAGTGATAGATCAGAAGAATATAACGTTATGTATAAAGAGCAAGTGGAAAGATAAGAGCAAGAGATAACTTAAATTTTTAGAAACTAATTTTAAAGAACAGGTAGTATTGAAAAACAATTATAAATTACAAACATATTAACCAATGTATTACTAATAATTATTTTTATTCCTACATTTATTATGATTTGCCATATTATAATTCATATAGCAAATATTTACTATAGTTACTGATCGGTGGTTATCAAATACGTGCCAAAATTCTTAACAATTTGCCAAATTGAACATAACAAGTCGCTGTTTGACGAAACAGGGTATGTAAAGTCCTTCCACACTCGAGCTGCGATTTCGCTCGACTTCCCGCGTCGCATTGCGATGTGTTGCATAACTGCTGAGTCAAGGTTGTCTGGCGACGTGCAACTCTTGCGGCCTCTGCCGGACGCAGGGAAATTATTAATTAAAGAAATCACCTGAGACCCAACACAAATGACCCACAAGGCCGTCGTTAGTTTACCGTCCTCAGTATACCGATGTATACTGCTGATTAGTTTCCACTGTAACAAAGACAGATACAATAGCATAACTGAGATATTCATTTTGCAGTCCTCAAACTAAATTTTCATCCGGAATAAATTGTTTATACTCGTATCGTATTTTTTGATAATCACTTAATTAATGTTTGATTCGGCTCAACTGTGCTTGAGTTTCAGATTAATATATCTGGCTCCTGACGCCAGGTAATTACTTTCTTTGTTTACTTTGGTATATAACGGTGGAATAACCATGTCATCAATAATAAAAATCGTAAGACTGGTTCTAAGAAAATAGTTTTTTTTTTCTGGCAAATTTAACACCTAATGTGAAAAAGGTGTAATACGAATGGGAAAACGAAAACGTTAACCTTATTTACGGGTAAATAAAAATTATACTTCAGCCACTTAAATAAATTAATACACTCTTTTCATCGATTTAAATTTATCCATATTATCCATATATAAATTTCGTCCATATTTAATGATGTAACTGCATTTGTTTTCCATGTTCTCCTTTAAAATGTACATGGACAAATATTCTAACATGAAAGTGTCTTTAATTTAAGAAGGAAACTTATTTTTACATCGATGACGACAAATCAATAGTTCAAATGTTTGAGTTATGTATAGATACGCATGTTACATGATGTCATCTGTCAATATTAGTACCTACTTGAGACTCACTGAACGCGGACGTAAAAACAAAATAAAAATATCATCAATATACAGAACAATACAGGAAAAAACAATGAAATGAAATGATCTAATTTTAATTCCTTTTAGACTGTAAGGTTAAACGACAGGTTTTTCGTTAATCAGTTACTAAAGTTTTGTGAATTTTGAATTTTATGTTCAACGTCCATGCACATGAACATATTAGTTTTATATGATTTTTTTCATTTTCCTTTTATTTCAGTTCCGTTCCGTTAGTTTTTAATAAAAAAATAAATAAATAAAAATAGAATTTCAAAGTATTTGTAAAATTATGATCCACAGTGGATTTGTAAGCAAGTTGTTTTTACTTAGAATTGTAAAGGGAAATTTATTAAATATTATAAATGGCATATAAAATAAGTTTTACCACGGTGGATTAAAAAGTAAATTTTGATGAGGAATTGTGGGAGAAACAACGTTGCTATAAAAAGAACCACCTGAAAGTTAATATGATTATAATTATATCAGATTACGAATATCGGACAAGTTACTTTCTAGCATCCAAAACTCTTGCGCAGTGAATCATACATTAAATACTTTCGAGCATTTTATACAGTTACACCATCGCTGTTATTCTCGCTCAGTAGTGTTTTGTAAATTTACGTTCCAGGGAACTGCGTGACTTGTGTAACAAAAAATCGCAACGTCTGTATGTCTGGCGTGCCGCGATGAAACGTATTTCAAGTGATGTCCAATTTATTATTGCATCAAATAAAATCAATCTTAATTTCATAGAAATAATTAAAACATCTTTTGGAACCAAAACTTACAGTCCTCTTTCTTTGGTTAAGACTTTAGCGAATATGTAAGTGTAAGTTATTTAGTCTACTTGAAATTCTTAGGCAGGAAAAGCAGCTAATATTAAAATCATAATAGTAAAATTTCGTAAAAATATCTTATTTTATTCGGGAGTACTTTTATTAAAGATTGACACTATCTGCATTAACTATATCCACCATTATTATATCCACTCATAGGCACAATCTGAAAAGCTTTCTATCATCTTATAAAACGTATAAGGTACAATACTCTTTAGATGCCAGTGAATCCCGGTTGGTAAGATGCTTGCCTTCACGCTGCAGGTCGTGCGATTAAGATGTAGATGGATTAAGGCTTAGCTTAATTAGTATGTGGGAATACTGAGAATACATATAGTGCGAATGCGATGCGAAGTGCTATTGCGAGAGATTCAAATGTAGGGAAAAGTGACTTGAAAGATATTCTATTTTTAGATTGACATCCCACATTACATGTATCTGGCGCAGTAGTCTGAATATCATTTAAAGGAAATACTAATTAAATATGTACATATGCCCGAAAAAAAAGTTTTATGTCAATGACACAAGTGTTGATAGAAATGGAAAAACTATAGATAAATTTCTAATTATTAAATGTTGTCACATTCAAATTGATTGCAAGTTCGTATGTTATTTTTTTTACATCCTAAGAGATAATTTTATTGTATCTCGCATCCTTAATATGATTGTATTACATTTGCAAATCACCTCTCACTTAAAAATTCTCTACGTCTGACGTCAATTGAAACGTCATAAGAACAGACATCAAGACAACCAAACAATAATATTATAATTAGTTTAATAATTAGCAAACAAAACTCTTCTTAGTTCCTATTAAAATAAAACTTATTGTAACCGTATTGGATGTTTGTTATATTCTGAGAACATAAAGCATTATTTATGTGTAATGTAAAGGTTATATTAGAATAAAAGACCAAGTAGATGACAAATTAAAATGCTGAACGCATCGCTTGTGTTCAGAGGGACAATACGCTCTTACGACGTCGGATAAAGGAACGGTGTGTCCTATAAATTACATAACAAATAAACGTAACGCTTGTAAAGGCAGTAATCATTATGCACTAAGACATGCCTATATGGAAAAAAATAGAATTTTAATTTTGCATGATCAATTTGTCTTTTGCATTTCGTTAAATGATCACATTAAAAATAGACTAATTTTGGTTTTAAAAACATCTTTCTTTTATCGCCGAAAGAAAGTTACGCCAACGTCGTAATACCAAATCTATTTCTTTCTCCACTACCAAACAACTGAACAAAAGACTTTACAGTATACTCGTACAATTGGGCAACTTAAACTACATATTAATAATATCATTCTGTCTTTAAAAAAAGTAAGTAAAGTAAAAAGTATTAAATATGAGATTTGACACGAAAATTCTTTTTCTTGAAAAGAATACTGTTTGTTCATTATATGATGCTCTACAATTTTAATACCAGCACCTTAAAGTCTCCACGTAAGAATATTACTACTTACGTAATTAATTTATTATTTGTGTTAAAAAATCTAAGAACAGAATAATCACAAACGATACGAAGTAACTAGTGTTTAACTTAAAAAAAAAATCAATGAGTCCGACTGACTGTAGCCTTTTATACTATGAATCGAATCACTCTCACTCTTCAAAATCGGTCCAGCCGCTTAGTCTACAAGAGGTCAAAATGGAACGGACATACAAACATAGTACGAGTATATACGTCCATGCAAAAAATGTTACCCTCCTGTCAATCAGGCAAAAAGTATTAAATATTATTAGTCACGGTTTAAATACGGACATGATATCGTGTTCGTATCATTTCTAGCATGCAATACTAAAGGTGAATGTCTTTATCGAATTATTATTTATAAAAAAAAAAACTACCTATCAATGCTTGGCCTTCGAAAAACTACTGACTCTTTACAATTTTTAAAAGAATTTAAAATTAATGTAAAACCTAAACAGACTCGGTAAATATCTTTTACTACATTTCCCTGATGAGATTTTAGAATCAAATGTGAAAACAGGTCTATTTCTGACATAGGTCTCTCCGAACGGTCATTACAAAGATCGGTCTGACGCCCTAAGTAGATGTTGATCAGATTGGTCCATCTTTTAGGATGTCTAGGAGACCTATGTCTTGTACGCGGCCGCCATTATGGATTTAGTTCTGCTTAGAAATTTTAGAGGTTTATTAAAACTTTATTAAAAAAAATATTTTTCCTTTACCTGTCCCGCACAATTTTAAAGTCCATGCATGTTGCCGTTCATCAGGCGTTGTGGATTGCTTGTTGTTCTGTGACATGTTTGGAACAAAGATGAGTCGCGATTTTCAACGAGTCAAAGACGATTCCATATGTATAACTTCAGCAAATAAGA
Organism: Papilio alexanor hazarajatica; assembly: GCA_018246295.1. Lineage (NCBI taxonomy): Eukaryota > Metazoa > Arthropoda > Insecta > Lepidoptera > Papilionidae > Papilio > Papilio alexanor. Next base: position 8,627 of record DWLR01002383.1, on the reverse strand, counting down.
ATCGCCTTCATTCATTTGTAACATTGAAAGTGTTAACTTCAATACTGCCTTGATTTTAAAATATGTAACCTTGAGATTTATCGCCAAATTGTAAATATATACCTAATAAATTTCATCATCAGTAATCACTTATCATATAAGTAATACGATTTAGTAAGACCAGATGCAAATAATATTATACTTATAATTTAAATGTATTTTTACTTACACCTAAGAGATTAACGACTACGCAAGAACGTGCAAAGTAAATTAGAAAATTATACAGCATTGGATATTATCAAATCATTCGCTATTAACATATATTATTGTTGGAATATAAATATAAAGGAAATGAGCAATTCCAACAATTTATACTTGAAGGCTTGATAATACATTTGAACTTTGCCCTGCCCCCTTCTTTCATCAAGTCTATTTGCATTGTTACGATATTCTTGCTTATAAGTATTTTTTCCACCTAAAAAAACGGAAACATTTTACAGATTCATGTTTCAGTAAATTTATTTTAAACACAATTAATAAGACATGCACAGGATATGTAACTGTTTGTCATAAGAAGGCACCTATGTCAGCTTGAACTTGGCGAAAATTTCAGTATCGTTATTACGTGAATTCATAACATCGTATGTTACTATATACTTATGACGTAATTTAGTTCCGTTGGACCTAGTTTTGTTTAAACGTTCATTTTATAGAAACACTTAACATCAGGCAATCAGCTGCTTATAATATAGTTTGAGAATTCTTATATAGGTATCCATACTAGCCCAGGCTTCGTTCGCGTACGTAGATAGACAAATAAAGAGCCATTGATATTAATTTAAAAAAAAAACTTTCTCTCGGTGAAATAATTTTTAAAATCGGTTCACTTGCTTTTAAGTCATTCCGGAACAATAACTTTTTCTCTTTGTGATATTAGCTTAGATCATCCAAACATATGTAGGAACTTGATACGTATGTTTGTGCATAGATTTTTATTTATTTCTATACACAATTATCACTCTTTTTATCTTGATCTGCTACTGCCTTTAGCGAAAAGATTGCTATGGACGATGAGTGAATGAATGGAAATTTGAATGAATGGAACTCGCACTTATCTCACGTCGACCATTGTATGCAATAAGTTCACTAACAATAGCCACCCATACCGGTCGATGCAATAGGTTCTATTGATGAGATCAAATGAGATTCAAAAAGATCAGTTTATTACAATTGTGCATTATCACATTCCAACAATAATCACTACATATACGCCTCGTCTGTCTGTGTTCACGGCAAACTCAAAAACTGCTGCAGTTGACATTCATGAGGTAGGTTTATATAAATTATTTGTTAAGATATTGTGTAATTTTTTTGAAATATAACGATGATTAGATTTTTGAAAAAAGCCATAGCCCGATTGGCATATTTCTGAAAAAAAAAATATAAAATAATAAAAATAAAAATTGAGTATAATATGCTCTGGTATCCTTGCGAATTTTTTTTGTATTTTATTATTTACTCGACCAAAAAATTTAATGTATCCAAGGTTACTCATGAAACAAGATTTCCATGGGTGAAGTCTTGTAAATCGGTTCGGTAATTTTTGGAGGTATTACAATCAATCAATCTTTCTCCTTTATATTAAAATAATGAAAATATTGAAAATAACACCTTACTATATCGGTGTAAGAGTTTTACCTGTTTCAGATAAATAAAACGGCCTTATAGACTGCTACAAGGTGAAGGTTTTCGTTATCTTTTATATTAATAATAGATAACATAATATGAATATTTTAAATAACTCTTTAGTGTTAAATGTTTTTGACCTTTGCATGTTGTTCACCTTTCGTGACAGATAGTTACTTTAAAGTTATTCACTTAAACGTAAATAAGCACATGTTCGAGGGCGATGACAAGTTACATAAGGCGCATAAACTGGGTAAAGGCTTTTTGATGGCAAATAAAAAACTATTGTAATTAATATTATATAACAACTGAATTAATCGAGTGATTGGGACATTTTTACAACCGTAACTAAGAGGTGTATGCAGAGATTGTGAGTTTCCATTTGATAGCATTGAATTTGGATATCCTTACCGCCTTTTTAAGTTATTCAAGTACTTCTGCACTTTTACAGCGTAAAATTACCTTGTCACTCTATCTCCAGTCATCATAACAGCATATGCGAAAACTTTAATACGATAAGGACTTTAACAGACAGCAACTGATATCAAAATTTCCATTATTTTCGAAAGCTAAGTTGTGATGCTATCAGTGGTGAAGCATTTAATTTTCTTATTGATCTCATTACACATTGACTTTAGTTGAGAATAATTCCCGAATACTTTCTGGATCGAATTTTATAGTTAAGGTTGTAAGTGGTAATTTAGCTAATAAGCCACATAGATACAATGTTCCTGTAGCTATAAAAATAATTATAGCCCGACAAAACTATATTAACGACGCATTACATTTGAATTTAAACAAGTTTTATTCGACACATTCGATTGGTTCCGATTGAAAATAAAATAATAAGTGAAATGATTCCAATAATTTGATGATTTTTGTATTTTTAAAGCTTGAATTTTGAAAAAAAAATCTTTAGAAGGCGCAGAACTCAATTGCGAATATAATATTTGCGTCATTCAAAAATCACTAATGTTTATTGCCCATATTGTCATATTTTAGACCTCAAAATGGAAAATAAGTAATTGTTTAAAAACTAAAAACACGCTTTATAGTAAATCAAACTAAAAACTAGAAAATATTTTCTTAAAATTTCACAATACCGATAGAGATTAATAAATGTAATCATTTTTATGAAAAAAAAGGCGTGAGGTGCCTTTTAATATATTTTTATTTTTCTTATATCAGAAGTTGGCAAACGACCAAACGGTCATTCAAGGGACCGCTACTCATTGATATCTACAACAAGCTTATGCGAGTTGCAGACGTGTTGCCAGGAGAGGACAGACAGAAAACATTTATTTCTCTTATCTATCCCCTTCCCTGTTAAATCCTCTATACCTTTCCATCCTCCCCTTATTACTGCACTTTTATAAGTATCTATGAATAAAATATTTACATCTTTTGCCATCAAGTGAAATTATTGTATTATTATCGGTTCTTGATAAGTGTCTTGAAGTGGGTGAAATTCGTGTTGTAAGATTCCATAGACATAGACATTACATAGACATATATAGGTGAAGCCAATAAAAGCGTGTCAAAATCTGTGAATTGTTACTAACTGTCGACCATTTTAATTGTATCATTGTTCACGCTAATCTCAGAAACGGCTTAACCAATTTGGATGCGGTTTTCACCAATGTGTAGTAATTAGCTTCAGTCGTTAGATTTTTTATTTCATCTAAATCGGTGCACAAATAAAAAAGTTACATCAATTTGAAGTATTACGTTAAACATTTCTTCAGAAAAATGCTATAAAATGACTATTTAGTTGACTGGGATGAAACTTTAGTTTACCATATATGATATTCTATAAAATGACGATGGTTCAAAGATAATACAAAGTTAAAAATAGACATTTTCAAACTGCCAAAGTAACTCGATCTTCGATCTATATTGTCAAATGGGCTGATCATGGTTCTACTTAGGCTGGACCTTTCGGTTGTATAGGATTGCGTGTTGCGTTAGACAAAGCGGGTCAAAAAATTAACTTTTAAAATTTTTATAATGTTGCTTTGTTAGGTCGCTAAATGTCAAAAAAATAAAAAATAGGATTTGGTAAATTTAAAAATTCATCATCACACCTATTATCAGAATTTTCAAAATGTGTTCTTTTTTACTCCTCAAAAATAATAAAGTAATCTTAAATATCTTGATAATCTTAATCTTTTAAGAAGTCTGTCAAATATTGGGTAAAAAAAATCCCGTCTCACTAAAAGTATGTGGCGATTTAAGTAATTTAATTTAATCTACTGTATAGTAATGGCCTATGGAAATGAAATATGCTACATTTTATTGCGAAAAAGGTGTTAAGGGTATAGAGGGGAGGGGTCGTGAAACCTACTTAACCGATCATTATTAAACTTTGTACACATATTCTTTAAGGTACTGGGAAGGATATAAGATAGTATTTATTACAAAAAAAAAAAATTACGGATGGTAAAAAATATCATTATATTATAAATGCGAATGTTTGGATGGACGTTTGTCACCACGTAACTCCACACCATCTGAACAGATCTTGACGAAATTTGGCACAGAGATAGATTATAGTCTGGAACATCACGTAGGTTTTTGTACTGAAAAAATGTACGGTTTCCGCGGAACGTTTTTCACCCAGATTTATGTGTATGTTTACATATAGATACATCAATATTGAATTCCACGCGGACGAAGTCGCGGGCAACAGAAGGTTTTAAATAAAACGTATGACAGTTTATTCAGCTCTAACATGTTTCAATAGCTTATTTTAAAACTTAATTTCATAGCGTCACTAAAATTAATAGATTATATCTTAAAATGACTTTAAAACATCAGATACCGTCAGCACACGTTCGATGCTACTCCTTAAGCCCCAAGAAGGCGTACAATCTGCATTCTAAGCACTACAAACCACGAAAACGATGTCAATCATTGTGTAGACGGCGGACTTACATAGAATATAAAGTCCCAACTAAAGTAAGTAGTTTTACCATAATGTTAGGCCTTTACAAGAAATAGCCATGCTAACGTACATACGAAACTCGGTGTAGAATACTCTATTGTCTTAAAGAAGAAATGTTGAGTTGTACATATACGTTTTAGAATAACAGATCGTTAACTAGACGGCATGTATGTATGTATTTCTTTAAAAAGTTACAATAATAGTTATAAAATTTGATTTAACTTTTTCACTACTAACTGGGTGCTGGCTAACTAATCTTTAGTCATCAACATCATCAGTCGAAAGGTCCACTTCTAGACGTGAGCTTCCTCGAAGATCGTCAAAACTCAATCATATCAGTGAATCTAAACAGATTATCAGTCAATCAGCCAGTACTTGGGTAGATATTGTAGTAAGCTTCCCCCAAGGATCGTCTCAAAACTCGATTCCTTGCCGCCAACATCCAGTGGAATCGTTCAATCATCAGTGCGCCTTATTGTTGGCCTATCTACACTGCGTATTCCTGTATCGCCATTCCCGATACTTTGATCACATCAGTTCTACGAGCAACACGCCTTGCTCAGCTTTCTTCTTTAGAGTACCACCACCACCACCTTAGCCTGTGATCGTCCACTGCTGGACATAGGCCTCCCTCATTGATAACATCATTGGGGGAAAGTGCCATAATCGCCACGCTTGGCAGGCGGGTTGACGATCGCAGTATGTTCCACCGTACTAAGAAAAGGACGCTGCTGCCCGTCCTCCGGTAGTCTTTACATCCAGACACAAGACAAACAGACATGTTCATGCACACAGATGTTTGTCTTGGATGGGAATCGAACCCACGACCTGCGGCGCGACTGGCAAGTGTCTTGCCACTGCGCCAACCGGTCAGTCTTTAGAGTACACGTACCTAAAACAACTTAAAATCTGGATGTGAACGGGATTATTCTGCTTGATAGATATTTGTAGTGTTTTACATTTAAACACTTATACGGTTATAGTTATTAACAGTATTTTCGCATTGCAAAGCGTCGTCTGGTCAAGTTTCAACTAAACAAATGAGAAAACGACAAAAAATATCGCTGAATATATTACTACTAGCCAGTTTTAATTTTTTTATGCATTTTTTAAAGTTTGAGGTAAACGACCATTAAACGTGAATAATATTTTGTCTCAAAAACAAGAATTGATAATAAATAAAAAAGCGAATAGCGCAAAGTGTACCAACATCGATAACGTTAATAAATTGATTACCTTTTACACTCTCAATATTCTTATAGATTTAGATCGTCATATTAAGACGAGCGCATACATTTGGAATGTGTATTATAAAAAAAACTTACAATTTTATAATCAAACTAAACAAACAAAAACGAATGGCTGACTTGTGGGCGAAATACTTCATTAAGAATTCTTTTTTGCGTACGCCAACTCATTTTAATAATAGACACATGGGAATAGAAACAGATTAATTTACGTAATGGAAGCAAAATATTTGTCTGCTTTAATATACGTATGTATTAAAATATCATATTTTGTTCGAGATAATAATAAGTAGGCAAGGTTAGTTTAGTATTACTATTTGTGTTAGTCAATTGTAATAAGTAACAAATCTATTTGCATAAAACAGTACGAGTTAACATCTTACTCATAGCTTTGAATATCTGGTCTTGCGAAAGGACGTCGCGTTTCTGCATTATTTACCCATTTACCGTGGGAAGTGTTCCAAAGCTCTGTTTGGAATAATTCGTACCTCAGAGAGCCTCAGATACCACCCACATAACCTTGATGGTTGGCATTTCCACTACCTTATGGTTTCCGCAATTCTCCCCTCCCCCCATGGCAGCATTGAGGAATGATCTGTCCTCAGCTGTATTTTCAAATTACAATCCACTTATGGTCCTTCAGTCCTCAGATCCTCTGGTTTTGCGAATGTTTATATGTATCGATTATCAATTAACATTGGACGATAAGCTGCTCGTTTTCCCCCTTATCTTAAAAGAAATAAGAGATTGCCATGTTTAGCAAGATGATCTCAACCATGCCTAATTGTAGCCTAGTTAACATGTTTCTGCACAGACAAGGTTGAAATTAAAATTAAAGATTGTTGTAATATTTGCAATCATCATCAAACGCTTGTGTATAATTAAAATAAAAATTGCGTATATTAAAATATATTAGATATTTCCTATTTCCATAAATACGTTTTTATTAAAATGTAACTGTAAAAATATTTACAATGTGATATGTGTTTTTGCAGATCATGCTCGGACATCAAGAGGCTGTATTTGTTGGCGAGACCGAAGAAAAACAAAGAGATCATAAGACGACTGCAGGAACAATTCGACGATGTGGTACGTTGTTGCATGTGCCTAATTATTCAGATCTACATTCGCAAATACCTATTATAGCATCATCTGCATTACGACTAATAAGTGAGGTAGACAAGGAAAGGAAAAATTCTTTTACTTTATTTTTCCCTACTCTTCAACTTTCTTATCTAACCAAATTATCTATCTAATCTTAGCATTTATGGATTGGCTATTGCAATTGCTCAAAATTTGGTTTTACAGACTTGTATTTTATCACACTTTATTATAAAAACTTACAATTAACATTTCATACTTCATAGCAATTGGAGTAGATAGGAAAATAAATATAACTTTAGATGATATACGTAGATGATCTCATCGCAATCATTTATAGGAAAAAGAGTAGGCAAATTTAGACATTAACAGGTACTAAGAATACGATGTTAATTCAGATAGCAAATATTATTTTTTGACGGGCATAAACGCGTTTGCACGCCTCAGACAACATGCCAACAAGCACACATACTTAAACGTTTGTTATGTTCCGCCACAAGATTTAATAATTTAATAATGTTTTTTGCAAAACATTATGAACTTATTATAAATTATACCATGGCAAACGATATTCGAAATTAAGCTTTTGTATTTTTTTTTTATACATGAAGGTGGCAAACGAGCAAGTGTAGTAAGTGTGTAAGTAAAAAACAAATTGTTTTTCCGGGATAATACACAAATATTATGTTTAAACATTTATGTTTAATACTGCGCGTACATCAAACTACGCGTAGACATTTTAAACAATCCGAAAGAAGTTAGGATGATCCGTGATTTTGAACAAACTTACATCACATTTTTCTATATGCATATAGATTTACATTAGTGAATAAAAGTTGAAGTATTTTATATAGAGCAACAACTTGCGAAATCTCTTATTACTCCCCTCGGTCACTGGTATCTCTTAACTTTTTGCAACTAAATAATAAAGTCAGTATATTAACTGCGTTATCTGCTTCCAAATCTAGACACGAAAGTGATCCGACCCAACACATATCTATGTCAGATTTTTTAACATTACATAATTTCAACACTCTTTCTATTTACAACAGATTTCAAAGTAGAAGTTTCTTATTCGCTTGTATATTTTTAACTTTTTTTTTACCTCAATTTTACCTAAATTAAAAAAAATTAAAAAAGGGAGATTCGCAAGAGAGTTTAATTTTGAATGGCATTGACCCTTGGATTTTGAAGACATACCGAAAATCGACATATTGGTAGATTTACGATAAGGCTGCTGAGCTAATAGATTTGTATTCAGATGTACCGTAGCTTTAAATGACTTAAAATAAAGTTATATAAATTTGAAACCAGTTTTGAGTTTGTTAAATTTTTATAAAGATTAATTATAGTTTATTTCCGCGAGAAGTCAATGTACGTTATTAATAATTTTAATTTGGTCATAATTAAATTAAACGTTGTCAGATTTGTTTTAATAATTATTAATGTATAAAGATAAACTTGCGATAAAAATGACTACATTTTAATGACATCGTATTATTTGACATGAGATAATAAATTCAACAATCATTACTTTTTATTTCTTCTTTATCTTCTTAATAAGATAGGTAAGATTCTTGCCTCTCACGCCTTAGGTCGTGGGTTCGATTCCCACCCAGGACAAACATTTGTGTGCATGAACATGTCTGTTTGTCTTGTGTCTGGGTGTA
>DWLR01002382.1:0-15599 GCA_018246295.1 Papilio alexanor hazarajatica | reverse complement strand
TCACATATATTTTTGAAGTCGATTTTATATCGGCTTCTACTTATTTCACTCCGAAAATTCATACATGGTGTGAAGGACTGATTGAAGGGGGAAAGGGTGATCGGGTTACAACATGTTTCAAAAGTGCAAAAATTTATGGCCCACCCTGTATTACAACGTAATGGTGCCATCATTTGAAAAGCAGTTATTAACCGATATAAAAAATACGTCAAGTTTATCAGATAATGCTGCTACTTTTTCATTAATTATAGATAAAAGCACAGACATTACAACAGAAAAATTACTTGCCATTGCAATAAAGTTTTATAGCGTTCAGGATAATACAGTAAAAACCAAATTTTTATGTTCTGTGAATCTATCAAGTGAAACTGCTGAAAATATTTTTAACCCACTGTGTAAAAGTTTGCGAGAATTAAATTTAAACATTGAAAATATTTTAGGATTTGCAGCTGATACAACAAATGTAATGTTTGGCAGAAATAATAGTGTGGTTACAAAGATTAAGTCGGTCAATTCTAATTGTATTTTTGTAAAATGTGCATGTCATTTATCAGCATTAGCTATAAGTTATGCTGATGAATGACATGCACATAAAGCTTTGGATCAAATTGTGAAAGAAGTCCATAATTATTTTGGCCATAGTAGCAAACACAAAAGAGAATTTGCAGAATTTTAGAACTGTAAAATCAGAGCATCACAATATTTTACGTCACTACGACATACGTTGGCTCTCCCTACACGGCTGTGTAAATCGCATAGTAGAACAGTGGAATGCACTTCTGCTGTATTTTCAGCAAGAACGTCTCGTAGAACATAACTCTAGCCATTCGGCGATTTTTTACATGAAAGTTTCGAAAATAAACAAATAAAGCTCTACTTCTTGTTTTTAGTATATATTTTGCATATAGTCAACAAGTTTAACATAATTTTTCAAGGTAATGCATGTGTTGTTCACACTTTGTATGGGGATTTGACTGACATGTTTAAAACAATATTAAGTTGCTACATGAAAAGCAGCTATATTCGTGCCACTGCTATTGAATACATAGATCCTAATAGTAATATAAATTTTGTAGAATTACATGATATATACTTAGGTATAAAAGTATCTAATGAAATAGCTCTGTTAAGAAATCAACCAAGTAACAGTAGTATCGTAATTAGAGACTTTTTAAAAAGATGTCAAAGCTTTTTGTAAAATGTCTAAATTGCATACCCATTTCAAACGCTGAATGCGAAATAATTTTTTGTTAATCATATAAAAAATAAAACAGAAACAGGTTTCTAGCTAAACATATTGCGTGCCTGTTGCATGTTAAGCAAGGTCTAGGTGAAGGGAGTGTAGGTTAGTTATTTGACCCATCGAAAGATATGGTAAAAAATAATCCGTCGAATATTGACTATTTACTGTAATAAAACTTATTGTAAATAATTATTATTTTAATATGGCTGTATAATGAAGGTGTGTAATTGGTAAAATAAAAAAGTAACTGATAATAAGTGTTTTAATTCAATTTTTCCTCTTCTACTTTTTATTTTTATTTTAGTATAATTCAGCATGTGTTTTGGTATTATTTAGTAATGGCACCTTGTAGTTTTAGTAAATCACCATTTTTTAAAATGGTCACACTGAAGCTTACTCAAATCCAACTGTCATTTAGAGATGGGATATACTAGGTAAATCGCGTACTTAGTATTTCGAGTATAAGTATTTCTAAATACTAGTTCCTAGAAGTATTTAGGAGTATCGATTTGATTTGCGGCAGACGAGCAAAAAAAAAAAATTTTATATCTATCTAAATATATCGATTATAAAATGTTTATAATCAATAAAAAAATACACTTAATAATTCAGGTATATACGACTACTTACGAAATTCAAACATTATCCTCTCAATTTTCACTATGCACTCACTACGCAGTTGTCGAATCACACTCTCACTTATTATTATTAAAAGTCAAAATTAATATTATTTTAAATGCCCGATCGTAATTCTTAAGCTGATTTTTGTTCTGTGCTGGCATCCATATGCACATAAATATTGACATATTTCACCTCACCTCTTGCTCGACTACGATTTGATTGTGAGAATATGATTCGATCGAATCGATCTTAATACCTCACAAATAAAGTCGGTTTTCGATTCACATAATTGTCCGTCTTAAGCATAAAAAAACAAATTCCACAAAACGACAAATAAAAAACTAATTTTTTAATGGACGATCTTAATTTCTAACCGTTATAATATAAGGAAAAACTTATGTTTTACAAATTACATACATTAATACAAATTTTACAAAAGCAAAAACAAATACTTTTTTTTAAATGGACGATTTCATTTAAATTTCTAACCGTAATATAGAAATAAAGTCAGTTTTCGATTCGCACTTTTCTTTGTAAAACTCCTCTTGTCGCAATTAACGAGTCATCGAATATGAAAACGCAACGCATATTACTCCTTCTTAGAGTATTAAATACTTATAAGTCTGAAATACTTTAAGAGTACGAAATACGTATAACGTGTTAAATACTTCTAAAGTATTATATACTTCTAAATACTCGATACTTGTTCGTTTGGTGAGTATTCCGTCTTACGCATACAACGGATCTTTTGCAATATGAAATTCCAATATTACATTTTTCTACCATATAATATTCTTATGTGTTATTACATACAAACTGCAAAACACTTCTATAATACAAAATACTTCTACAATACAAAATATTTTCAAAATAGAAAATATTTCACGGTTAGAAAATGATTATGAATAATTAAATACTTCTAAATACTCGATACTCGTTCCTTTGGTCCCATGATACTCCATACTTAAAACTATTGAGTGAAACCTAGTATCATAACCTGTTCCAGTATATGCGTCTCACCTCAACGGTCAGCTTGTTTTGTTTAACATGAAACATCAGAGTATAAATTACTACGTAATTGAAGTGTTAGAATGCCATTTAAGCATATTTTAAGCCGCTAAATTTTTAGATTTTTATTAGTGTTCGAGCAACTTTTTGTATTATTTTTAGTAAAGAAGAAAAGTATTTTTATATTTATATTTGTTGGTGAATACGTCAACATAAAATGTGGTATTTAAGTTCTACAAGTGACCCTAGAATAATTTATATTTTACCAGGAAAGGAAATTATTGTTGGCAGAAGTGTTGATACTCAGTGTTGTAATTTTGCCTTACCAGATGACTCTTCTATAAGTAGGAAGCATGCATCTTTATCGGTTTCTGGGAATGACTTGTTTTTGCAGGATTTAGGCTCTAAATATGGGACTTATGTTAATAACTTCACAGAAAAGTTGGAGAGCGGTACAAAACAAAAAATAAACATTGGAGATAATATTAAATTTGGCAAGTTAATTAGTGAATGGAAAACACATCTCATAAATCTGACGACATGTACATCAACCTTAAAAGGGGAAGATGTTCAAAAATTAAAAGAAAATCTAAACAAGTTGGGAGGAACATTGAAGAATGAGTGGGATGATTCATGTGCATATTTGACAATGCCTACTATTACGTTAACTATAAAAGTGGTCCTTGCATTAGTACAAGGAGCAAACATCGTTAATATTGAATTTTGGAGCAAATGTTTGGAAGCAACAACTAAGTATAGTATTTTACCAGATCCGAAAAACTATATCCCGCTAATAGTAGAATCTACACTTAATAAAGAGGTGGTATCATTCTTTCCTGATGAGAAGAGAAAAACTTTGTTTGCTGGAAAAACATTTATTTTCTTCTCAAGGAGACAACTTGACATGTATAAAAATGTTCTTACAAATAGTTCTGCATCTGCACTGCTATTAAGTGAAACAAAGTTAACAAAGTCAATGCTTTGTGAAGAGAATAAAATTGTGATTCAATATAATCTAATATCTACAAGTCAAGAAACACAAATTCAACGAGATCAAATTAATGAATTAGTATCCTATATAAAAAGTAAAGGTAAAAGAGTTGTGGCAGATGCAGAGATAGGTTTAGCAATTTTGTATTGTTCTTCAAGTAAATATTGTAACCCGGACTTTAATTTCTCAACTGAAGTAATTAAGCAGACTTCCAATGGGAGTGCTAAACCAGCAAATATATTAGCTCAAGAATCCGAAGAGCCACTACCTACTGATTCCAAACAAGAAAAAGTAATAATCAATGAAAGTTTAACTTCTAAAATAGATTCACATAATGCTTCCACAAGTAATAATGATTTTAAAATTCCCAAAAGAAAGAGAGATGAAGAGGATATTATGGAAATGGCAAATCCTAATAAGAAAGTGGCCATTGATAACAAGAAAATACATATAGAGAAATCTGTCTCAACAAAAAGAACATATGAAGATAGTGAAGGTGATGATTTAAATCCGGCAAAGAAAATAACCTTAGAAAGTATGAATGAAGACATGGCATTTTTTAATTTTACTGCATCAGGTTCAACTAGAACTGATGCTAGTGAAAGTAAAAAATTAAATTTAATAAAGCCATTGAAGAGGAAACAAGAAATTGTTGATGATGATGACAATTTATTTAATTTTGTTGAAGATAATCCCAAACCAACAAAAATCTTGAGAGATGGGACACTGGGTAGTGAAAAAACTAATATGGATAAAGAACAAAACACTTTAAAGGAAGTAAATTATAGTAGCTCTAATGTTTGTGATAAGTTTGAAATATCCACTTTAAGAGGTATTAAACTAGATGAATTAATGCAAAGCAATTTACAAATGGAATATAAAGCAACGGTAAAGTCTGAAGATATTACAGGTTTAGATGTAAAGCTTAATGAACTTGATTTAGGATCAACTACAGTTGTTTTGAGAACTGACTTAATTGTTAAAAAAGAACCAGTGGAACTGAATTCTGCGGATAAGATCAAAGTAAAAAATTTCAAGAAGTTTAAAAAGGTATGGCCAGTTAAGATGCAGATTAGTATCATACCAAAATCATCTGCAACATCTGTTGATATGATTGATAAAATAAGTTTATTAAGCAATACTGCTCTGTGAAATTAATATCCATGTACTTATGAAAGTAACTACATAATTATAAATGTAATTTTAACTTTATAAAATAATAATTAAACAATTAATGTGAAAAAAGGACTTTATTTCTTTAAAAAATTTACAATTATTTAATTTTCACTCATTTCAGCTTCAGCATTATCTTCTTCACGTTTCTCTTCATCTTCAATATTGGTTGCATCTTCTTTAATTCTGAAAGTAGCATATAATAGATAGATACATAGATACAAAGTAGTGTTTGTTCCAATTTTATCCAGGATCACTCAACTGAGAGTCACTCAGTTGAGAGTTGTTCAGACTCCTTTTGTTCCTATACATGATCAACTCAGTTTTGTTCAGGTTAACTGATAATTCAAAATCCTTACACCAGTGTTCTACAATCCGTAGTGCTGCCTAATTGAGATTGCAAGCAAATTTTACTTTATTGGCAATGGTCATTATCGTCAGATTGTCCACATAACTCACCGTGTAAAAATGATACTTGGAAAATAGAATTGCCAGGGCCAGTATTTACCTTTTGGCTTTTATGTAGAAAGTTAATTGGCAAAAGATGGGGATTAGCACCTAAGGTCATGTGGCTTTATATGTCAGTCATCTGCCTCATGATTACCTATGGTACGGTTGCCTGGTGGACTAAGACCAACCAGATGACTGCTTGTAACAAACTTCAGAAATGTCAAGGACTAGCTTAACTTGCATGGCGACAATTGGTTGCATACAACAACTACTGCCGCGATTGAAGCCATGCTGAACCTGACACCAATGCACATACACATATACCAGGTAGAATAAATTGACAGCGTTAAGATTGAGAAACTTGCATTTATGGAGGAAAATCAAGATCCCACATATGTCTGTTTTAGATTCGCTTCAAGTAGATCTACCATGATAGAAGCGAATCTAGATATGATCCCCAAAAATGTTTTCGACAAGAAATAAAAAAAGAGATATCAGCATAATCTAAAGATCTACACTGATGGATCAAAGGAAGAACAGGGTATAGGTGTGGGGGTTTTCTCAGAGAACCTAAATATCAGTCAGTATACATTGACCACTAGGTGAATAAAACACAGTCTTTCAACCAAAATGCATGGGTGTGATCGAAGTAGCACAGGCTATAGTTGCGAAGAGGTTAAGGATGGAAATATTTGGATGCTCTCAGATAGCATGGCGGTGCTACAACCATTGAAGAGCCATACAATTACCTCCGGACTTATTTACAAATGCTCCTTAAATGAGATAGGACTAGGAAATAACCCTATAATGGATAAAAGGTCACAGTGGAGCGAGAGGAAATAAAGCAGCAGTCGAGTTAGCCCCCAGAAGCTCAGGCAGTCAAAGGATTGGCCCAAAGCCTATCATTCCCCTACCTCCTGCAACTTAAGGTTGCAGGTAATGGAAAGAAGTTATGCGCTATATTGTAATATATGGTGCAACATGAGTGACTGTAGACAAGAAAGGTAGCTCTTCCAAATATCAACAGGTGCTCCTTAAGTAGGTTTCATCGCCTGAGCAAGCCACAGATCCAGATCTGGCTGTTATAAGTTCACCTAGGATGATTCCTACTAATACATTAGTAACACAAATTACTCTTGACAACCATCCTCTTCGAACCCCAATACATTTCTTCTGTAAAGAATGGGGAAATACTTTTTTTATTTACCTTTTGCCTTTCTCAGATTTCTTGACATGCACAGTCCCATCAGGTGCCACTCTAACTGTGGTGCCAGGAATAGTAGATAGTTCATCTTCCACAACAGTAAAGTGTTTGGGTTTCTTATGTGCTAACTTAGGCCGACCTACACTGTTTACTGATCCTGTAAAAAAATTATTTCATATTAAAATAAGTAATTTTTAGTACTGTAATGTACATGTTACAAAAAGTAGAGTACTACTTTTTTGCTATAAGTATAATAAAGCATATTAATCAATTCTTTTTTTCTAATGTTGAGAAAAATAGTATAGAATATAGTTAATAAGAAATAGAATTTGCTTTGTAAACATAGGTAATTGTCAAAAAACAATGCAACTGCAGACCATCCTTCACACAACCAACTTAACATTAGATGGAATTGTTTGTAAAGTAAAAAATTTCTAATAAAAAATAACTTAAGGAACTGGAATCTCAGATCTAATAATAGATAGACATGGGTAGAAAAACAAAGATGCGTGTATTTTGTTTGATTGTGTATGGTGTGGAGCATGTGCTCTTTAAAGATTCATTTTATAAATCATATTTGTAAATGGCAGTGAAGTTAATGTATTAAGCAGTATCTACTTTACTAACTTTTTAGCCTCTCCTATACTAATGTGTTACTCGATGTAATACTTACTTAGGGTGAGATACAAAGGTAATGACAGTGATAATGGCAGTTTTATAGATATTGATCTAATGTTAGCTTCTCCACCGGGATATTTGTTTTTCAATTGACTTATCAATGAAAGAATATTTTCTTGTAGATACTTTTGTTCCATGCTTGTGTGACCTACGAGAATTGTTGAAGTGTGACCTTCATTAATACGGAGCATTGATGTCCTCAATCCAATATCAATATCTTTTTTTATATTTGCTTTCTTATTCAATTTGACTGGTATCAACATATTATGCTTTTTGAAAAACATTTTCCCCAACAAATGGGAAGCATGGTTCAACACCCGTGTGTCAACCATAATGAAATCATGTTGTGTTAAAAGTCTCCGTTTTAATTCAAATTGGTCATATTCCACCTTCAATTGCCTTAAAGGCAGTACTGTTTTAACCTGTAATAAATTGAATTTGTTACAAAAAACATTGTTTAACAGTATTTTGCATTTGATTGAAATTGTATGTGAATTGTACAAGTGATTAATGTGCTAACTACAACTGCAACTAGTTTAATTCCTCTCTATATTTTGTTTAAAAAATCTAGAAAGAAAGTCAAAACATAGTTAAAAAGGTGTACTTCTGTTACGCCTCCTTCCCTTAGAATATCTTTCCATTGTTCAACTGTTGGTTCATGATCAATTCTTTTTCCTTTCTTTAAATCGGGAGTAATAAGACAAATTTCTCCAGTTGATG
Source organism: Papilio alexanor hazarajatica (assembly GCA_018246295.1). NCBI lineage: Eukaryota > Metazoa > Arthropoda > Insecta > Lepidoptera > Papilionidae > Papilio > Papilio alexanor. Next base: position 7,511 of record DWLR01002382.1, on the reverse strand, counting down.
CAGCAGTACTGTGAGGTAGAACACTGTAAAATCATAAAATAATTATACAAAATGTAATGAGTATCAGTTTTACATGAAAATTGTAACTAATAAGTTACTTACAACTTCACACTTCCTCTGGTATGGGGTATTTTAATACAGCGTATTTCTGCAAATATAGACGTTTCACAACCAAAAATTGTGTTTTTTTTGTTATGGTGTGCTGTTAGTTTTTGCAGAGAATCAAGGCATAAATTGACCAGATTTTCATTAACAGCTTTAGATGGCATAACATATTTAACTTTCTTTGCATTCACTATTTCTTTAGTGTCTTCTTCTAGTTTTTCTACACTTACATTGTCCGAAATCTTGTTACCTCCATTTTTATTTCCTATTTCTTTAACGCCTTTGTGTAGTTTACCTACACGTACAATGTTCAAAATCTTAGTACCTTTTTTGACATTTACTACATCTTTAGTGTCTTTATGTAGTTCATTTACACTCGAATTGTGCGTAATCTTGATAGCTTTCTTTGCATTTACTATTCCTTTAGTGTCTTTGTGAAGTTTACCTACACTTACATTTTTTGAAATCTTGGTACCTTTCTTGGAAATTACTTTTTCTTTTGCGCCTTTACGTAGCTTATTTACACTTACATTGTCCGAAATCTTGGTACCTTTCTTTGCATTTACCATCACTTTAGATTCTGTGTGTAGTTTTTCTACATTTACATTTTTCAAAACCTTGGTAATTTTTTTCTTTGCTTTAACATTGCCGATCTTTGCATTTGGTTTAAGTTTAATACTTAGCTTTTTATTTTTTTGTAAATTAGGCTTAATAGATACCATCGTGTTATGAAATAATTTTAATTTTATAATTAAATAACAATTATCATGAATTGTTCAGCCGTTAGTTTCTAATTATTTTAGGTTAAAATACCTAAGGTTAGGACTTGTTACCATTTGTCACTTGTCTAAATGACAGACTTACACGTGCTCGGCATGGTAGAGCTGAACGTATATACTGGAACAGGTTTTGATACTAGGTTTCACTCAACACTTCTAAGTATAGAGTATCATGGGACCAAGGGAGCAAGTATCGAGTTAAATACTCGAAGTATTTAATTTTCCACAATCATTTCGTATTCGTAGTGAAATATTTTGTCTCTTATAGTATTTCGTACGTTATACGTATTTTGTAGACACCTGTTCAAAAAAAAAGGAGAACTGTTTTCTCACATTTTACGGTTTTTTAATTTGATCACGGTTAGAAATTAAGATGATCAATAAAAAAATGTATTTGTTTATGCTTTTGTAAAATTTGTGTTAATGTATGTAATTTGTAAAACATAAGTTTTTCCTTATTTTATTACGGTTAGAAATTTAGACCGTTCATTTAAAAAATGGTTTTTTATTTGTGGTTTTGTAGAATTTGTTTTTTTACGCTTTCAACAGACAAGTATGTGAATAGAAAACCGACTTTATTTGTCTGACGTTAAGATCGATTCGATCGAATCATATTCAAATTGTCGTAATCGAGCAAGAGGTGAGTGAGACTGACATATTTATGTGCATATGGATGCTAGCACCGAACAAAAATCGACACAATTTAGAGCCTGATGGAGACTCTCCGTTTTCGTATAAATTATTTTTGACAGGAGAGTTTCACCACCCTGTCAGCAATAACTAGCAAAAAGATTTTAAATGCCAATTGCGTCGACAGTGCAGTTTTATAATATGCTCTTTGGTACAGTGTCAGTGGGTATAAAATAATTTTTATACTAAATATTATAATCATGACATACATTAACGGGCTCGAATTAACTAAATTATTATTAATTCGATTCGTCACCTTGATTTTACATTATTGGCTACCATTGATGCTGCCAGCTGCCATGTAAAACAATGTAAAATTATTTGACATTCGATTCAATCTTAAAGTCAAAGAGAATATAAGTGATGGGTGTATGGTTATAGGTCTTTGGTTTGTACTTGTTACCATAGTAACAAAACGTAAACAAAAACTTATTTGAAGTAAAATAAAAACGTATAGATTTTATTTGAAATTTTGATAAGAAAAGTCCTAAACTTTGACCAAATTATTTTAAAGGAAATATATTTCTTCTAAAATACACTATCATTTCGTAATTCAGTTATTATACGCAGCGTTTGCTTTTTGTAATATGACTTTGTACATTGATACGAAATTAAATTTTATTGACAGAAACGTTGTTTCGACAATTGGTTCATGGCACCCTTCCCTTCCACTATTAGCAGTCGGTTCATATAATCAAGAAAAAGGAGGATTTGTAACAATATTTCATGAAAATGTATGTTTTGTTCTTTAAATCTTACTGTCATATTTCTTAAAAAAGAAGTTTATAACAGAACTCTTAAACTATTTTTTTTACAGGGAAACGCATTAGAGGGTTGCGACTGGCCAACTCTTTTGTCTAATCAGGTAACAGCACTAGCATGGCATCCTATGAGAAAACTTTTAGTTGTGGGTTGGGATGGAGGAGAATTATATATATGGCTTGAATATTCTTGGGCGCGACTAGAAGCGCCTCATAATACTGCTTTAACTACAGTAAATTTTAGTCCTGGAGGCGGACGGTTGATCGCATCTGATGCTGCGGGTTCACTCTCTGGATGGCAGTCTGGGTCAGGTGCACCATTAACTGCGTTTCATCACCAGCTTGGCGATGTCATAACCCACGTCCAATTTTGTTCTCCCCATTCCAATACAGAATCATCTATCAGGGGTCTAGCTAGAGCGGCTGTTGCGGGGGACGAGAATGCTTTAGATGTGTTGGCTGCTTGGAGACCAAGGACAACAGCTAGAGTGAGGGAAGGAGGCCAGCCAGATAACCATGCATGCTATGCCGCTCAAGATAATGGTGTTATCTTGTATATTGACCATGCTGGTGGGTGTTCGGAGGTTTTTAATGCACCAGGTAATGTTGTATTTATGGATATTATTAGTAACCTGTATCTACTTATTGCATGGGAGTCAGCTGGAGCACTAAGCCTAACAAGATTCATTACATCAAATGGTGGTTCCCTCACCACTGACACACATGTTAGAATGACCGCTAGAAATGGTCAGTGCATAGTGTTAGCAGGAAATTTTTGTGTAGCTGTTATAACCGGAGATAACTTGATTAGAATATGGGACAGTGAAAACGGAGATAATGATGTACTGCCAAATGAAAATGAAGAAACGGTTCAAGGAGATATATTCACAAGTATAAGTTATTGTAACTTGAGTGACACATTATGCTGTGGAACCTCCCAAGGTTACTTGTATCTCTGGAGACGAGATCCAAGAAACATTTGGAAGCTTATAAGCAGCACATCTGTAAAAGGAACAGTAAAGGAAGTAAGTTGGGGATCAGAAGGTTTGATGAATCCATTATTGCATGTTAATTGCATAACAAATGCATTCATTCTCCGTGAGCAACATGTATGCTGGGGATTTTCATATAATATTCAAATGGTGCAAAAATCAGCTAAAGAAGTAGCCGTCACTGATAAACATAATGGTACATCATCTATTAATACATCGATTACTATTAAGGCGCTGACATTTATAGAAAATTACGTTGCATTAGGAGATGGAAATGAAGTTCAGGTAAATAAAAATGTTTTTTATGAAAACTTCTTCATGCTATATTGTTATAACTCTTATTGCCACTTTATCAGTTATAAATGCCCAATGGATGAGTGATCCGCAAATAATTCAGGTAACCAAATAAACATATCAATTATAGCACCAAATACAAATTACTTTCAGATAGTTATGTATAATATTTTGAGCTAGATTGAGACTCATTGTGCAAGCTTGAAAGCAAATTTTTTATGTAATATTTTCTTAGTTAACAAAAGAGAAAAATACCTTCAGTTTATTGACAGAGTATGTACAGTAAAATTAAATTTTTATTAAATAATTTTACTAAACTACTAAAAAGTGGTGATGTGGGATCATGGTCAACCGGTTTTCCAACCAATTCATTATAAATATTAAATAATAAAAGATGCCTGTCATGGTATTACACTATACAATTTTTTCAAATATCAATAGCATATTATTTTTGTTGTTTCACAGATATGGATGGCCAATAGAGAAAATGAATTAAAATTTTCTCTCTTACGTACATTTTCTTGGAAAACAGATGTCCTAATTATGTACAATGATATACTTATTGGTATTGTAAAATCACATGTTGAGAGTTACAGCCTCATTGGCAATAAGTTGAGTGTACTGCCCAGTAATGAAAGTGAAGGGGAACCCATTGGAATCACAAATACAAACAAATTTATTGTTATTTCCACTATCGATGGCTCTCTAAAACTCGCCGAAATAACAAAAAAGGGGCTAAGGATGCCCTATCCTCCGAAAAATTGTTATCAAATGATGGAAGATTTTGGTGAAATCATGAGAGCTTCTGTGAATGCATCAGGACAATACATATGCCTAAGTATTGCAAATTCTGGTTTAGCACCTGATCCTAGACTCTATCTGTGGGATGTAGCCAATGACGTAATTACAAATACCTTAATATCAAAAAACTCATTTCCCCCATACCAAAGCGTTCCCATAACTATATTGTGGGACAATAATGATCCAAGACTCGTCGGGGTTCACATGAGATCGGCAGACGTTGATAGCATTCATTTGTTCTTTTGTCAAGAAGGTCAATTGTATGAATACAAAAATTGGTGTCCATCATTGGAAGAATACTGTTCCTCTGATTTCGTACTTTGTTCCATTTATACACCGTTTGTTGTTATTCTAACGCAACAAACCATTAAAAAAATACTAATGCAAGGATTCGACGAGGAAAATGATCAAAATCAAACTAAATATCGAAATGTTCTAAACTTTCTTTACTACATGACGACTGGTAATTTAGAGAAAGCTGTTGTGATAGGGACAAATATATCGTCCGGTAACAAAAGTGCTTTGATATGGGACGGCTTAGCAAAGGTTTGTGTTGCACGTAAACGTGCAGATATTGGCGCTATATGTTTGAGCAAGATGGGCAATATTAAAGGTGCATTGATGCTGCGACAAGCGATGAACGACGATAGTATGGAAGACACTTGCAAAGTAGGAGTGCTAGCTTTGAATTTGGGAATGATCGATGAGGCCGAAGCGCTATTTAAGGAATCCAAAAGACCAGATCTTATAACGAGATTGAAATCTGCTAAAGAGGGTGGGCTTAATGAAATTATAAATGGGGAAAATGAGACTGAGAACGTGCTTCTTGTAAAAAGCGCACAGCATAAACTGGCCAAAGTTTTATGGGCTAATGGTGAAACTGGACCTGCATTAAAGCTATTCCAAAATGCTGGGACTCTAGTTCCACACGTACCTAGAATGTTAATTGCTCAAGGACAAGCGCCCGTACTCGAGCAATACGTAAGTAACTCTAATGACGCCAAACTTATAACTTGGTGGGGCCATTACCTCGAGAGTATTGGGGATTTGGACGGAGCTTTGGAAGCATACGCCCGTGCCGATGATTTTGGGGAACAAACTAGATTACTCTGTCACATGGATAGAATAGAAGAAGCAGAAAAATTATGCCAGAAAAATTCTTCTTCGCTGTACCAAATGGCACGCTACTTAGAGATGAATAGCAAGGAACCAGATGCTGCGGTTAAGGTATTTTTTGTTTATCTCTCCTCTATTTAAGATCTATATCCAACAATAATTTACTAATTTATTTTTCTAATATGTATGGATATAAAACATTGCTAGTAATTTGGTAATAGTTTTATATTTTTATGTATTGATTTTTGATAATAATTTTTATTGTCTATCACTTGTTATTTATTAATTAACTTAAAGACTTGTATTTAAGGTAAGTATTCTATGTAAAAAGGAGATAAATAAGCATGTCACGATTTGGTCAAACGCTACCCGTAATTTCAGTCCTAAACGAGGACGAGTTAGAGGAAAAGATACTACGAAATCGTTCTCCTACACAACGGTATTTTGTAATATTGCCTTGGTTGTGACGACGATTCATGTAAAACTGGTGTCGCTAATTGACTTTACTTCTATTGATATTAAAATTGTCTTATAGATGTATATAAAATGTGGAGCGATATCATCGGCCATCCGAGTTTCGGCTGAGGCTAACGCTTGGAATTTGGTGTATAGGGCGGGATCCGCGTCTACACGACATTCCGTCTACGCTGCGTCCATTTTAGAAAATGCTGGTCAAAACGACCAAGCCATAGCCTTGTACCAAAAAGCAGGTAAGAACTATTTGGTAAAGATGTGTATTAATCTAAGTATTTACATTTATGTTGTCAGGTACTAAGGCTAAGTGAAATTATCCATCCGTCCATCTCAGTCTATGATCGTCCATTGCTGGACATAGGCCACTCCCATTGATCGCATCATTATCTTGGCAGGCGGGTTGGTGATCCCAGTATAATCCGTCGTACTTAGAAAAGGATTCTGCTGCCCGTCCTACGGTGGTCTTAATATCCAGACTCAAGAGAACATGTGTCATGTTCATGTACACAAATGTTTGTCCTGGGTGGGAATCGAACCCACGACCTGTGGCGTGAAAGGCAAGCATCTTACCAACCGTGCAAACTGGTCTGCCAACTGATATTTAACATATTTTTCTTCAACGCTGACCTCATTGTAGGTATCGTAAAAATGTTTTGACTCTAGGAATCAAACTTTGATTCTTACTATCAAAGATCATTAAGCGATTATGCAAATATTGTTATTTCTTTCTCTCTATCGAAGAGAGAGAGAGAGAGAAAAAAAAACTAGAGTGATTTTATATGATAAATTCTAGGCAAACCGCATATGGCTTTGAAACTCGCGTTAAGTTGCGGCGACACTAGCGCCCTAGTGACTGCAGTAGAGACGCTCGGCGACCGTGTCGACCCCGAGCTGGCGCATACGCTGGCCGCTCACTTACGAACAACCAATCACCATTCACACGCCGCTGCCCTGCTCGCTACAGCTGGGAAGGTGACATTTTGTATCGTCGTCAAAGGATTATGTTTGAGTCATGAGTGGCTAGGATGGCAAGCTGGTAGTCAATTTCGAATCGTAACTGGCTTTTACCTGTTAGTTCACTCAATCTAGCCACACTTACTGCTTGTGAGACTTAGACACATAAGTACTATGTAGTAATTACTACATAGTACTTATTACTTCCGAGGCTGTTATTGTTACAGTGCTGCGAAATGTTGGAACAACATCCCACCTCCTTTGAAATGCTTAAAATATACACTATACACATTTAAGAAAAATTATAAAATGTATCTTCTCCTAGATCAGAAAAAAATATCTAAATATAAGGCAGCCAGCCTAAGCCAGTTGGTTTTGACTTTTTCGCTCTTTCACTTGCTTTTCGTGGTGTTGAAACCTGTACCGAGTCCAGCTAGTGTTAAATATTTTTCTTTTATATTATAATTATATTTGTTTTTATCTTTGCTTTTATTTTTGTTTGTTTTTTTTTATTTTGCTGTCCGTTTGCATTTTGCAGTTTTTTT
>DWLR01002381.1:0-15600 GCA_018246295.1 Papilio alexanor hazarajatica | reverse complement strand
GCTCTGCCCCCGCGCCGCGCCGCGCCGCCCGGCCGCCTGCTGCATGCCTACGGGGCTTTCCACGTCCTACTCGAGCGACACCTCGAAGCAAACCCTTAAGATTCTGGGCTCTTGGATGTATGCATTGGCTTATGTGAACTGTGACTCGTTTTCGTTTCCTTTCTTGGTCGGCGACCGCGCTGCTGGGCGCCCGGGACGCCACTCGGTGGCGCGGTCGCATCTATATCTTCCTACCGCCACGTCCTCGCGCGAATACCATTACACTTGTCCAATGTTAACAGTAAGATTTCGCGTCACTGCGATCGTCAGTACGAGGTTTGTAGAGACCGACGACAATATGATGAACAAAGAGAAGATATAGATCTTTCGACTTGACTTCACCGACCATCACCTATCAGCATCACCACCGATATCTATCAACTCTTGCACGAGAAGCGAATGTGCGATGCACGGAATCTTCTTTCATGCAGCTGTCTGTCTAGTTAGCTACGCCTGATGTTCTGTATTTAAGGTATCAGTTGTATCTTTCCATTAAAAAAATGATAAAATAGATATCATCAGAAGTTTCTTTCCATTCATTTAGATAGATTACCTTCAGTACACGTTTACGCATTATTAAATAGCAACCGTCCATCTTCTGATGATATGTGTAGTCCTAGTGATTGGATTTATTTTTTAAATTTCAAATATGTCAAAGAGTTATAACCTAAACTTCATACTTGAATATTTTTACTGGAAAGACGCTGAAATCACTAAGCTAAGATCAATCTTACGATTATGTTACCATTTAACATCAATTCCCATGAGGAATGAAACGAAAAGTAAAAATGTAGTCAGATTCAAAATCTTTTAATAGTTTTTACATTGATTAAAATATCCAAAAGCGCCAGCCTCGCAATTAATTGTATGTTACTCTTGAATACTACGGACAATTTAAAATTTAAATCAGAAAAAGAAATTACGAGACAATTTACAAAATATACTAAAATCAAAATGAAATATTTCATAGTACACAAGAGTACACATTATTGAATAAATTTGCCAGAGTTAAACGAAAGCTGATGCCTAATATTTTTCCACAATAGTAGAAAATAATATTGAAAAATTGTGCCTGTTTTAACCATCTAAAGGAAACACATTTCGTTTACATTGAGAGCTTAATAGGGGAGACCTAAGTCCAGCAGTGGGCGATCATAGGCTTAGGTGAGAGCTAATATTTAAAAAAAAATAAGCCCGACTCATTGTACCCCTATGATACACCATGGAATAATACGAATCGAATCCTCTCGACACCTTACTCTTCCAAATCGTTCCAGCCATTTAGAATCTAAGAGGTCACAATGGAACGGATATATACATATATGTATACCCACATATCCACATACACGTATACATGTAAAAGTCTTCTTCTCTTGTCTGTCGTGACTTTAGTGACCCGTTTCACTAGGCGCCTTCACTCCTCCCTAACTGCTTTTTTTGCACATTCGTGCAGGCGGATCTCTATTGCCGCTCAGACCTGGCCGGTCCACCTCATGAGTGGTCTGCCTCTTGTCCTGGCTCCTTCTACTTTTCCTTGCACTATAAATCACTCGATGGTCACATTTCGTCTACACACGTGTCCGAAGTACGTGAGGCTAAAAACATATAAAACTACCTACCCGCTAAAACACTACTCTCCTGTCAGTCGGGCAAAAGGTATACGAAATGTTTTACATGTTCTCTGAATAAAAATTTCAATTCTCTCTCTCAAATTTAAATTCTTCATATTGCTTATCAAGTAACGACTACTTACGACTGATTTAAACAAGAACATTTTAATACTTTAAATAATTTTATTCAATATGAGATTATTTAGGATGCTGATGATATAATTCCAATAGATGGCACTATTGAGCATCGAGGGCAATCAGCTTTAGTTTTCCTACAAATTAAAATTCAAAATTTAAGAAAAACTGATTAGTAAACTCTTTGGAAACGAAAACTTATCAAAATTTCAAAAAAAACTAGTAATCCCTATTTAAATTTGGAGGTGTTCTCGATCCTTTCATTGGTCAAACCTAGCTCGATGTTATAAACGTAATCGATTGATCTGAGTGTGCGTTTCCACGCCACGCCTGCATCAGGAAAAAGAGCACGTTGCCGAAATACGATCCTCCGTACGTCAAGAAGCCAAACCTCAGCAAGAGCTACCCCGCCGGCTCCACCACGTCTAACAACTCGCAAGAGGACATCTCCCTTGACGGCGGCAAGATGCACTCCTTCAACAACACTTTCAGGTACGCCATTACCAACATATCTATCCTTCTTATTGTTTAAATTTAGATTATCTCCTGTCTCACGTCCGAGTTCTTTAAACTCACACTTTAAATTTTTCCAATGTATTGATTGTTTTTAATTCTAAATTTGAATGTTTAAATTTGTAAAAAAAAACGGTCAAATTACTACAAACATGTTTCACTTTACTCATAAATTCACAACATTCTCTCAAAAGGCTAACTTGTTTATTATTTACTTATTACTTTAAACGAGTTTCAGGCAATTTTTGTTAATTTTGAAATAGAAAGTAAGTTGATATTCTTATCTTTTCTGCATCTAGCACATCAAAATGTTTATCACCACGTTGTGCTGAAACACGTTTATTTCTATAAACCTTTATTTTTTCTCCCAAAATTAAATTATTGTTTCCTCTTTTAAACGGATCTGGTGTTCTCAAACAGAAATCTCCTAAGGTACGTCGACGCTTGCCGCAAATCTCTTGGGCCTCACCGCTCTGTGACATCTTTTTCGACACGATTTTCGCTTTTATTCCACTTAGCTTACATACAACAATGCTTTGATGATTGATACCATACTTGACTAGTTTTGCTATGAAGCCCTCATCGACCACAACCATAATATTTAGTGTGACCAAGAACATTCACACATCTATAATACATTCGCGTTAAGGGACACGCTTTGATTTCTTATTTTTGATAAGTTTGTTTTTGTTAATTGCATTATTTATTTAGATTAAGGCTGTATTTACTAGTAAAGTCGTTATATTCTACATTTTTATTGATATTATATTTGATGAAATTGCGCAGGATTACCGAAACAAGATAAAATTTAAAATAATAAAATCGACTGTTATTTTGCTTTAACTATCCGTCAGAAATATATTGAATAACAGAATGGATTGCATCACCTCTATGATACAATCCATTCTGCAAGAACCACTTTCGCATGCTGCTAGAAAGCTAAGATAATCAAAGAAGATAGAAGTTATTGTAAATTACATATTAAATTTTTGAAGTCAATGTTTGGATTTTTGGTCAAGATTATTTATTAAACGTATGATTATGTTTATAAGCCGAAGCAGCTATAAACCCCGAAATCAAATTTAAATCAAAAACAATTCGACAAACACCGAAACATAAATCCTGAATGAGAGTTAAAAACAACCTTATAGCTTAGGTAACACGACTAAGTACTTTACAATTTTGTTGTTAAAACACAAAATGACAAAAAGTAATTAAATTTAAAACAGTGTATAGATTAGTGTAAATAATGATTAAGATTAACATGAACTAAGAACCTATAAAGGTCCATGTTTATACAATGTAACATAGAAATTAATAACTTAGCTGTAAACCAAACCCCTGTTTAACGAGTGTTACCATATAAATCACACAAGTAGCATTAGGTATGCAAACCTTGGCTTTATTTATAGTATACTAGTACGTAGGAATAGATTATTTGAAGCCTTAAAATTTTCAGCCGCGGTGATTCTCAGCGTGTGATCTTCAAACATGGAAACCACATGTCTGGCGCCGGCAGCACTAGTAGATACCCGTAAGTAGATTGGTCAAGACAATGACAGAGAACACGAAATAATTTGGATGCGGTAAATTTAGGGCCTCTACGCATTATGCGGTTAGCCGGAACATGGTCGACCGTCAGATTGACCGCAGCCAGCTGACAGACTGTCGGACAGTTGCTATGCACTCACTACGCGGATAGAGCTAGTTTGCGCAGCGCATTACGGTTGTAACTAGGCGTTTATTGTAAAATTTTTAACCGGGTAGGTTAAAAATTTCAAACGCAACTTGCAGCCAGCCAAGCGTCTGACCAAAACACGGATAGCCGCTCAATGCGTAAGTGGCCTCAGGGCAAAGAGCATGGCACTGCACAGACCCTATAGTAGTTGGCACCGACCTTTAGTGATGCCATAAAGAGAGTGAGGGCTAGAGACGGCATATAAAATTGTGATAAATTACGTTTGAGTATACTGGATCGCGTTGGCACCACGGTACCAATTTGTCAAGAGAGAACATCCATTGTTCATACATTACGCCATTGCCCATTTACATTCATTTCATCGAGCGCTTTACGCTAATTATATATGAATTCGGTTTAAATCTTACCATTCAAATAACCATTATTATCAACAACACTTTCTGCGTTGCAGAGATCACAAACAAATGAAGCGAGTTCATTCCGGCAGCGAAGACGAACCCACGCATTCAGGTGACTACTACTGTCTTATTTTTTGAAATATGAATAAAAGAATACTTTCTCATTCTAAAAAAATCTTTAAAAAAATTGACGTGGACATGCACAAAAATACAGAAAAACTTCGTAGAGCGTTATCTCTGCCGCACAAAACACTAAAAATCACAGGTAGTGTGTGACAGAGAGAACGCTCTACGAAGCTGAAATCTTTTCCCAAAGTTCGATGTGCAATATTTATTACGGCTCAAATAAATTGAAAGTCAAATTCATTATTAATTTAAAAGACGTATTGAGTATAAAAAAAATAGTGACAATGAACGGATGTAAATGTATGGATTTAAATTCTTGGAAACGCAAAAGCGAATATAAAAAAAAATGAATTAAAACATATATCATCTCTATTTCCAGGTGAAGAAGACATAGCATTCATAGATGTCGCGCCCAATTCCATGGCCAAGCTTCCAGAGAAGGGAATCCTCAAAAAGCACGGCTACGGTGCTGTGGACGGCAAGGACAAGTGGGGGGACGACTCCCAGTCGGAGCAGCTGGAGGCAGGCTCGCAGTCTGATGGCCAGGAACCTTCCGGGGCCGTCGCAGATATGGAGTATAAGTTTAAAGTAAGTGATTGTGCCGTACAAACGGGTTCGGGAGCCCGCGGCACAAGATCCCTGTTCTATGTGTCGCGTCTAACAAATGTATGAATGATAAAAAATAATGACTTACCACCTCAATGCCCCGTTCAGCGCTTGCAGATTCCTAATCATTGTTAAGTCCGCTGCGCGCGAGTATTGCTACCCTCATGTAACCCTTATTGCACTCGCTCCCCGTTCGCGCATTAAATTCGTACAATAATTTTGTAACTTCGTTGATGTCCAACCACGATTGTAATTATAAGCGACACCATACGCTAATATCAAATCATTCGAACGGTTCCGCGACTGGTAGGCCACGACGCCCGATCGCGACCGACTCCTACCGATTCTTCTTAACTACTCTTTCCCCCGCACAAGCCCCGCGCCGTCCGAACCGGCGAGGGTTTTTCTAAATTACCCACTTGTACGAGGAGAATATCAAAAGGCTCGAATTGCCTACTTTTTATTGTATAAAATATTTATAACCGCGAAATACGAAATCGTAACACGAAACGAACAACGACAAAGAATAAAGTATGTATCATATAGAAAACAGTGATTATACAAAAATACTTGACGTATCCATCTTAGCCTATGATCGTTCACTGCTGGACGTAGGCCTCCCCATTGATCGCATAATTTGGGGGGAAATGTGCCATAATCGCAATGCTTGGCGGTTGGCGATCGCTTTATGTTCCACTGTACTAAAAGGACATACGGACGTAAGAAAAGGACACTGCTGCCCGTCCTCCAGTGGTCTTTACATCCAGACTTAAGACAGACATGTTCTTGCACACAAATGTTTGTCTTGTGTGGGAATCGAACCCACGACCTGCGGCGCGAAAGGCAAGTGTTTTGCCACTGCGCCAACCGATCAGTCAGCCGGAACGTAACGTATAAAACGACAATTTATCGAGAAAAATCACAGCCAGTTTTGTTCGTTAAAAACAATTTATTTATCCATCGAAGATATATTTCTTGTTATGATAGTCACGGAGTGTATGCCTTCTCTACTCTTATTTTCACAGGTGAAATTAGATCACAAAGTTGCAATTGACATTTGCACTGAAACCCGGTTTGACATACAGTTTTAATTGCATGCTAATTTTCATAGCAACTGCGGTCATACCACAGTTTTTCCTCGAGTTTTTTGAAATTCGTTTACTATATTGAAAAATAAATTTATCTTCCAGGATTTAAACGGCTATCACGAGAATATAATCGTGGCTCTAAAAACTGCGGCCGCTCAGCGAGCCAGCGGCCAGGTGGCGGTTGGGTCTGGCGACCTGCGCGCGCTGCAGGACTACGAGTACAAGCGGGAGCGCGCGCCCAGCGCAGAGAAGATCCACGAGGCGGAGTTGCGCCGGCAGAGAGCCGGGGATGAAGAGGAGGACGAGGCGCCACAGTGCGGGCCCATCAGGATCAGGAACCTGGAGGACCTGATCAGACAGCTGGAGCACCATTCCAGCCGCCACATGAGCCCCTCAGGCTCCGAGGATATACGGATGTCGGAGACGGAGGCGGACAGGCATTACAGGATCGAGCCAGGGGAGGTGCCAGCGTGAGTTTTTGCTTACTCACACTTCGAAGCCTTGAATCATTTGCACACAAATCAAATCTAAAATATAAAAATAAACTAAAGAATTATTTTTGATTAACGTCTAATTCTAATAGTTCTTTTGATTTTAAAAGGAAACTCAAATATGCCAGTTATCCTTTACATATTTAGCTTATCAATCATCACTGACACCGTTTGACTGACACTCGACGCACCTACTAAAAGCATAAACAATCCTAGGCGTTGTCGAGGTCGCGTTGGCGAGGAGGAGTCTCGCTTTGCATACCCCCGCTTCCGCGGCAGTGCGCGGCATCACCCGGGGATGTACGCAGGCGGGCCTTCGAGCGCGGCTGTAATGCACGGGGCGCACGTGGGACACGCGGGGCACGTAGCGCACGCAGGGCACGCGGGACACTCGCGCGCGCCCCCGGACGACGACGCGCTGTACGAGACGGCGGACGCGGAGCGACTGCGGGACGCCCCTGATAGCGAGAGGTGAGCATCACGTCCGACATTACTCTGTATTACACATATATTATTTATTTTCGACTACTAACTACTATAGGATTCGTCAATAATACAAAACAATCACAAATAACACGAGATAAATATTTATTGCGCCATGCACTTTGTGGGTGTTCTGTGCCTCTGTTTGAAAGGACTTATGTTTATAAGTGGATTGTTAAAGATACAAATTGCATCCATTTAGTCACATTAACTATTATTAAATTTTAATGCAAGTCAACATTGATTTGTTTTTTGCAGTTTGATTTGCCGCAAAACAGATCTAAGAAACTTATTTTTCTTCAAGAACTAACGCAGTATACGAATGCAAATATTTTACTAAAAAATAATAATCTAGATTGAGAATAGAATTCTTAATGGTGCCATACTAATTTTACAACAATAATTACAATCAAATGCACATCAACAATTTTTTAACACTTTAATTGCAGCGCCAAGACAGTGTGCTATGACGCGGGCTCCACGGTCTAACTCTTCCACACAATTTTTTTTAACAAAAACAATTTCCAAATCATTAATAATTACAGTAACAAAAATAAGAGAATGATAAGTGAATCTGACATCTCTTAAAATGTTCAAATTTAAAGTAATGAAAAATTATAAAAAAAATAGTACCTTACAATTCATTTCTGATTTGATGCGGATCTCAACAGCAGATTGGCTTAGCGGCCGCCCCGGCGCGACGCGGCGCGGCGCGGGGAGCTTAGACCCGGGAGCCCGCAGAGCGCGCGCCTGCACTGTCCCTTCCTCTTCTCTATCATTTTCTAGTGATGAATTTATTCAAGCTCAACAACAGTTAGCCCGGTGGGCGAGTGAAGACGCGGTGCCGGCAGCGGCGCGCGGGTACTTCCCCTCGCCGGCGGGCAGCGAGAGCTCGGACGCGCGCCACGCGCCCGCCGCCTTCCCCGAGTACAACCACTGACACCCCCGCCCCGCCCCGGTATCCTCCGGCCCCGCGGCCCGCCACTCCGCCGGCCACACGTAGCCCGTTAGCACCGCACCTAGACCGCGACACAGCGTCGCCCCTCGATACGTATTTCGGTGAACTGTAAATATTATGCACATATATAAACGATATGACTGAAAACTATGATATTGATGAAGCTAGTGTAGCCGCGAGGCGAGCCCGCGCCGCCCGGGCCCGCACCTCGTTCAAATGTTTATATATTCGTTCCATACAATCGATACGCTTTACTCTTATTATATGTTCTGCGGGTCCCGGCGGCGCAGCCCTGCATGTCTAAAGTAGCTTTAAGGAACTCATCGTTGTACGGACTTAGCGTAAGTGTTGAGCAGTGCGACGCGCGCCGAGCTCGGCCGCCGCCGACCGCTCGGGTGGCTTCCGATTTAGATAGGCGATTAACAAATTGAGCTAAATGTAACCCTAAGCGAAGTCTTAATGTCTTAGTTTGGTGGCGACTAGCTCGGCCGCGTCACTGAACTGTGAGTCTTAACATTAAGTTCCAAGTTTCCGAACATTCGCGACGGAGCGAGGGGCAGAGAGCGGGCGAGACGCAGCCGTCCCGCAGTCGGAGAGACACCGCCCGCTCTCTGCGCGGCGCTAGTGTGCTCGCACACGGAGCTCATAATGTATATTACAATATTAAATCAGAAACGTTCTTAAACACTTTTTTTGAATGTCGTTATATTTTATAATAGTCCGTTTGATCATAAAATTATTCGCATACAAAGTGTTTTGTTTGACAACTATTTATATAATTTGTTGATTTCTATATGTATATGTAATATATTATATGGATATTAAACGTTGTGTAATAAACGCTACTTAATATTTTACAAATTCAGTATTTGAGAGCCTGTTCGCATTTAAGGGGAAAATATGACACCAAGTTTAAATCACTCGTGGAGAACTCACTCAAGTCGAAAAACAATAAAAAAAATTGTAATAGTAATTCTAGTTTTGAAATTTCTCGAATTAGCTCTCGCACCCCTGTGCACTAGTCATTTTTATATCTAGCCCATAATGTACACAAGTTCTAAATAGATTTATTATTGTGAATAAAGATTATTTCAAATTGTATCAGAATGTACACTATAAATAATATATATGATGTTTGCGATCGTATTGACTCTGAAACGAATTTACAGCAGATCATAAGAAGGTGAAGGGTCAAGATGTTACGGTTCAGTTTACGTTTGTTTCTTTTTTAACGAATTAGGGAGTTATTAATTCCATTCGGAATTACGCTAGGCTAGGTGGCGCTGCCACGGATATTAATCGTAGATTAAATTACAGTTAACGTATTGAATAGTGACCGCATCAGCCGCGACCGGCTGCGCCCGGCCGTCGCTGTTCTCAAAATAAATTAATCTCATTAGGTACTCGTTATGATAATTAAGAATTGAATAGTTTCTATTGACGCGTACAGGGTAGCCGTGACCAGTATACTCTGTGCCGCCGCGGCGACCCCGCGCGCCCCCGCGCGCCCCGCGGGTTCCTGCTGCTAACAACACAACACTGCCTATAAAAAATATTATTAGAAAAGTGTAACGTTCTCGAATTAAATTAAGAAACGTTGTCCTTTACATTATATAACCGCAATGTTTACACTTCAACTGATAATGAACATTAATACTAATTAATTCGTCCTATTGTTGTGACTTTCCACAATTTTATCATAATTATGGGGCTAAAATGTTTAATACATTCTAAAGATCTTTAGTTCTACACTAAATATCATTATAAATAAATATATATATAGGAATGGAAATTGGCAAACTATTGCTCGGCACCTCTTGTAGGATCCCGTGCAAAATAATGTGTCTAATACATGGGTGCTAATTATCATTACCACATGCAACTAAATCTCTTAAATATTTGAACCAAAGTAGTTTTATAGTTTCATAGAAAGAAACGGGATTTCAATACTCATCCAAGTCCATTAAGCTTGCATTAGGTAAAGGACAACTCATTAGTTAGTAAAAAGAACCCGCATCGCATTCGAACCACACCAAACGCTCAAGCGGTAGTTCATATGTGATTGTGATGAGGCGCGCGGGAAGCGCCGGCCGGCGGGCGACGCGTGCGCGCGTTCCAGTCGCTCGGATCCCACTGCGCTCGCAAGCCGTATTGTGAGAGCCGTAAGGGTGATTTTGAAGCTGCACAGATCGTACGTAGGCCTAACACGTCAATTGCGGACGGCGCGTACACCGCCATTGCTCAGAGCCGTGTTCCGGCCACCGCGGGGCGCGCAAAGTGAACTTGGGGAATTATTGCGATAATCCCTTCGCCCGCGCCTCGCTGTAGTTCGATGACGACACGGGTGATCGTCACCGAGGGCTTTTGAATCGATCCAACTGAAGACATGACATTTTGACTTTATGTGTTATGTTATGATTTATAGATTTACAGTAAGGGTTTTACCCATAAACGCACATTTTGGCTTATTTACAAAGTAATGTGTTAATTTTAATGCTTCAATACTTACAGTTTTGCAATTGGTAATAAAATGTTTATTAAGTCAAATATAATTTCCATCATTACCGTGAAATATTTCATATTCGAATAACTTATAACTTTTGTACTTTCTGTTTATTGACTAATTAATTTTCATTATTGAAAAACTTTTTTTTATAATCAAAGAACAAAAATTAAATTATTGTTGTTGTTAAAACCTTTTCTTGTTATAAGCGGCAGACGCACATTAATAATAAGTTCTTTTTATATTCTTCTTATTATATATTGTTTTTATATTTAATATTTAGTAACGTCTAATGTAATTTAAATTAATTATGACAAATAACTAGGTGTTGCCCGCAGCTTCGCCATCGTTCGTTACTTATTTTCCTAGCTGAAAGTTTTTGTTGAGAAAATTACGTGACGTCTCTTATTAACATTTATAAGAGATTTTTACCCTCCGTAAATATATTTATTTGTGATTAAAAGTATCCTATATCCTTCCCAATACCTTAGAGAATATGTGTACAAAGTTTCATGATGATCGGTTAAATTGTTTTTACGTGAAAAACGTTAGTAAGGATAACATTTGCCGTATATATATATTATAAATCTTAATATATCTTTATAACTTTATAATTAAATCTTGTACATGTTTCTTGTTTTTCCAAAAAAAAAATAGTACTGTTGTCTTGTCTAAATCTTATTACTTCATGGCTTCAGAAGTGATTTAAGATAGGAATGTTTAATTGAATTTCCATCTAAAGTGGACAGAAAGAAAACTTACGGCTCAATTTTATTTTATTATAAGTTTAGTATTATATAAAGTTTAAGTTAAAGGCTTTTACGATACCCAATAAAGTATATAATGCTCAAAAAATTGTTCCGACAAGGTGACAATCACTCGATCGCGAACACGCCATACTAACTAAACTAGAAATGTAAACGTTAAGCGATATTGTGTAATATAAAATACGAATTTTAAACGAAACAAAAAAAACGTCGGCAAACGTTGTGTCATTTTCCGTTTTTATTTTTGGTCCTTGTAAATATATTAAAATGTATGATTTACTAAATGAATGTATCATATTATTAATGAAAGAAAATAGATGAACACAAATTTTATCGATTCGTTTCATTTGCCCAAAACTAAATCGAAGTACAGACAAAAGACGCCATGACAATGAACGCTTTTCAAGATTTTGTGCTTCGAAAACCATGTTACGGTAATATATTAGTAAATTGTGTAGCGTAGCTATTAACTAACATTATTTTTAAGCATTTCAACGGAAACGAAACCACGACCACTGGGGCATCATATCAATTGGAGAAATGCAACTACATAGGTGGGTACAGTCAAGTTCCTTCGCGGTATTCCACTTACAGAAAAATTGCCTTGTTCCTTGCGACAACCTAAACTCCGCCTCCTTCTTACAAATAACCAATTAGGGTGCTATCGATGTTTTGACAAAATAAAGTAAAATTTGTGACGTACCTGCACTGTACCCCTTTCTCCGTTCTCTGTGTATCTCTGCCATTCCGACGAAATCATTATTTGCGTATACTCTATTGCTACAACATTGACCGAACTTTTTTCGTCCTAACACATTTAAAAGTGACATCCTATTGGTTTTTGTTTCTCCTTCAACGTCTTAAAGCGTACGAAACATTCAAACAATTGTCTCTTTTAAAGTGGAATACCGCCAAGGAACTTGACTGTACGTGAATTTTAGTTATAAAGCCAGATTTGACGCAAGATCAAATAATAAATAATTTTTATTAATCGTCTTCAATAAAAGGAGGTTCTCAATTCGTTCGTATTTTTAGCTCAGTATTAATATTAATGAACCGCTTTCAAATTCTTTTTCCTGGAAAGGAAAGGAAACATTGGCAAGTAAGCATTAAGCGTAAATTATCATATTGGCAGACTTAAAACAAGTCTTGTTTGGGTTTAATGGAATTATAATGACATGTACCATGGCTGTATATGACATACAAAAATTATATAAATTTGAAGTCGGTTTTGTTATTGTTAAAATTTTTTAAAGATTG
The DNA here is from genome assembly GCA_018246295.1 of Papilio alexanor hazarajatica. Taxonomy (NCBI): domain Eukaryota; kingdom Metazoa; phylum Arthropoda; class Insecta; order Lepidoptera; family Papilionidae; genus Papilio; species Papilio alexanor. The sequence continues at coordinate 2,924 of DWLR01002381.1, read as the reverse complement.
TTGAAGATAAGGTAACAGCAACATATTCAAATGAAAGAAAAAATATACCAATTTTTATAACATTCATGCAACAGTAAGGCAAAGATTTCTTCTACCACAGTTTAATTAAGCAAACACGTAGCTAACTTGTGACCAACTGGTAATATTTTATCATCTTCTAGCTATGATCAGCGACGAGAAATCTTTTTATTGTTAGATTTTAAGAAAGGAATTTATCATTCTTTGATATGTAGTCGTGCGTAATATGCAATCGACAAATTTTGAATTGAATATATCAAAATGTTTTCATTTTAAAGAAAGGGAAATGGTAGAAATATAAAGAAGTTAATTAAACAACGGTTAGGTTTATTATTATGTTCATACAGATACTTCGGTACTTTCGCTTTTCCTTCTAATTAGAAACTTGGCGAAGTCATCTTTTTCGGGATCGAATGTGGATTTCATATCACACTGCGCGGTCGCCGCGGCCTGCTGGATTTGTTCACCAAAAGCTTTGACGTCTTCCTTCAAAAACTCCACCAAATACTTGCGAGTTTCCATGATTATAACAGCATCGTCTCTCGCCATCGACCACACGCTTGGCTTTATGCGTGGGAGCATATTCTGTCCAACGAATACACCGTGGAATAGACCCTGGAATGGCGGCTTATGAGGATATTGTTCTAATGCAGACAGAGAAAGAAAGTGAACTTTACCATAATCCACGTTGATGTACGTTTCCCGGTCTTCTCTAAGTAGTAACGGTGCTTCAGGTGTACTCTCAGAAATCCTGGCATCAAGCTGACTCATCACGACTAAACCCAAATTCTTCTCATCCTCCAAGTTCATCAAATTTGCATCGAATTTCTGGCGATTTTCCAGCTCGTACAGCATGCGCATGACATTGCGCTCGGATATATCGGTCGCTCTTTTAAAATTTGCGCCATGGGTAGAACGCAACATATCCTTATCCTCACAATCCAATCCATACGCGATGTATGGTGACGTCACGATGTCGCCAAGATATCCGCGATGCAAGTATCTCTCCCCACACTTGTACACTCCAGCTGCAAAAGTAACATTGGGACGACACACTTCAGTCTCAAGCCAAGTAAAAGCTACACCGTGCTCACGAAAATGCTTATATTCCTGAAAAGATATTTGTTTTGCCATATCTCTCAGACGCATGTGGTAGTCCCAGTCGTAGACCCCAGCTCTCGTGTCGTATCGCAAGCCTAGACTGTGCCTCACTCGATGTTCCCAAAGTTCGCATGCATTAAACTGATTGGTACTTCCCGTCGTCCAGAAATTGAAAAGATTTTCCATGTAGTCCCTTTCACGGTATTTCATCTGGTCTATCGATATGCACGGTAGGAGACAGCTCATGTATTCAGTGTTAGTGATCATACCGATTAATTGACGTGCCTTGGCCGTAACGTACCTGGAGGTAGACGGTCGCAGAAGGAGATTCCCGTACACTTCCAACAGCCGCCTGGTCTTTTCGAGCAGGCCGAATTTCGTCGTTCTTTCAAAAGCGAGAGACATGAGTAGAAGTTGTCTGGCGATGAGCTCAGGACAACCATCAATAACGAATATGTTCATATAGCGTCGCGTGTGTCGATACGCCTGCGCCAGGGTCTTGATAAGATGTCTGGCGTCAGAGCCACCGATAACTAGGAAATCGAGCTCGTAAGAGTTTTCGTCTCCATGTTTTAGGTACTCCTCTTGCAAGTCTAGCGCTGGACTAGTCCCCCAAAACATTTTTGTCTTGACACAACGACGATCGACTGAGAAATGGCCTAGTTGTCAATATCATAGCAACGTAAACAAGCGATGAAGCGTGTGCAGAAGGGGGTTGCCATGGAAACGAGCTATTTGTGACACCAAGTTTATTTTTTTTTTCACTGCAGTACTCGAGGATGCGTCCTCTTTAAACTAATGACCTGATAATCTAGAAAGCCAGTCAAACGATCATTTAAGTATTGATTTTATATAAAGAATTCTACATGCATGAACATGCATATAGAATTCTTTATATGTTATGTACATCAAGAACATTTTATAAAAATGTTCTTACACGTAAAATACATAGTTTAATTAAATTCCTGTGACAACTTGGCCAAATTATAGTTACACTCCGATCCCCTTACCATATTATTTTATGCATTTCCCTTGGTACACACCTCTTTTTTCCTGCATAAGGACTGATCACTTATCTATAAACATACCGTGTTCCAAATGAAGCCTTACATTTTGTAAACACTATCACACGTCACGTCGCACTTACTATAACGTGCGGCCATTACATTTCTATATAATATTTTCATCGGAAATGTAGCTTTGAAGAAAGTATGAGATAAATTAAAGTGCAACTGTATAATACTAGCTTTTGCCCGCGACTTCGCCCGCGTGAAATAGTTAATGTGGGCAGCATTTTTTTACATTTTCAGATACTTATTTTAATACATTTAATATTTTTTTTCCATTCTTTGCTTAAACATAAAGATTTTGCAAGTACGATCCGGCGCATCGCTCATTGTGTATGAAGCTGGCCCTATTTCAGTCCCAAATGTTTTTCGTTTCTTATCAAGTGCCTAAATACAAAGTTTCATCTTTTTATTTTCTATAATGACGATTTTCCATGCAAACTTTCATCCCCTATTTCAACCCCTACAAGCCATTTTCGCGATAAAATGTAGCCTATGTCCTTTCTCAAGTTCAAATCTATTGCTTTACCAAATTTCATCAAATACAACGGTTTAAAGCGTGGAATCTTAACAGACAGACAGACAGAGCTACTTTCGCAAAATATTAGTATGGATGGACGGCTATTGTTATAAGGCAGTGATTCTCAACCTATGTTCCGCAGCACTTTTGTGTGCCGTCAAATTATAAAAATGTGCCGCGAAATTCTGCAAATATAAAATAATGATAATATTTTAAAG
>DWLR01002380.1:0-15600 GCA_018246295.1 Papilio alexanor hazarajatica | reverse complement strand
ATATATATATATATATATATATATACACAATCGATTCTTAATTCGATCTTTGTGGCGATTAACAGACGACCATCGGCTGAGAAAGAAAGAAGAAGACGTCATCTATCAAACCAAGAATATTATTACTTCTTCTGTCGTCAGATTAGATCAGATCAGATCGATGCCTTATGATTCGCGTACTTCAAGGTGAATCTCCTAACTCTGACCAAATCATCTCCTACTCTTTAAACTCGATAGTCATCCAAAGCTATCTTTCTTTTTTGTGTCTTAATGTTCACAAAAAAGTAAGTGTAGCGGTTTAGTTTTAGTGTATCATCTTATAAATCTCTATCTTACGCATTTGGCTAGTGAGTTTCAATAAATCTGTATAGGAATACATAACAGACTCTGTGTGCATTATCATTAAAATTGAAGTTAAAATTCTAGCTACGCGAATATTGGAGGATAGGAGTATTGAGAGAAAGCGAAAACATACATGCAATGGACACCCAGAACCTAATACCGCACTCCGCCGCAAACCGCGGACACGGCCACAGTTTTACGAACATAATTGATATCAGTTTGATATCAATTGTCCAATGCAGTGTCCAATTTCAATATTTCTTATATCCGCCACTTTCGAATAACTACGAGTATACGCCTGCTTATACGATTTTATATAATACTGTATGCATTCAAATATAGTTAGTCTAATTTATATTTCTTTATATGCTCTACGTGGCGCAAGATAGCGTCAGTCTTGGTCTCATTGGATGGCCTATAAATATTCTAAAAGATAGTTTAATCATGGCCCGTTCAAGACAGTGCACTGTAGCTTACTAATAGATGAGAAACTAATCTAAGTACTAAAACAGATACTGTATCTGTTTTAACGCTTCTTTCTTTTCTTTAATCCCACCCTTAAAACATTACAAGATATTTAAACATTTAAACTGTTAAAATCTGATTGGTTTCCACCATTTGCATAAACGGAACGAATAACAAATTACGACCACTCGTTAAGTTAGACTCATTTTTAGTGAAATCAATAGAATCATCAAAACCAAAAACTCGAAAAATCGATTGGCTTCAATATCAATAAATAATTCGGCATTGTCAAGCAACCAGACGACTCATTTCTGACAAATGGCGGAAAAAGAGGCGATAGGCGACGAAAAAGAATTAATAGCGTCGTATAAACGTTTCCTAATGGAGGATCGATCGCCGAATGCATATTTGCCTTAAGTGTAACGGTTTGCACAATACGCTTTCTCCCCTCGCCGCGAATGAGCAATGGTGGAAAGCTGTATCGGCTCGGCGAATGTCTGCCTTTGTATAGTATACACACGTTGCCGATTTCGAGTTATTTCTATAATAGTATGTTACACACCGTAAGTTTCACTGAAAGAAAGATTGTTTAAATAACATAAAGGGCTTTACATCTAAAGTAGAAAGTAGGTAAGTAAATATAGCGTTAATTTAACATAATAAATGAATTTAAAATAACAAATAAAATAAAATATTAAATTTCATTTCAACTTTGGTGGTTTTCGAGAGGGAATCGAATATAAAACAAAATATCGAACGCAAGAGAAAAAGAAAAAAATGTAATATTTCTTAGCGGCCAGTTGTTTCAATGTCACTGGTCAGAATCTTTATATTATTAAAGAGTTTATACATAAAAATACTACTATACAATACTAACTCTAGGTGCTAGACTCAATGGGGAGGCGTTCTAGGGCATTAATTGGTGGAGAACTGTTTAGCCTAAATTTAGATAGTCTTAAAAAACATATGAAAGTGTTAGGTAGTTTATTTTAAATTTACGCAAAATAACATTCCCGTAATTCTTTCCTTAAAATGTAACCCTTCTTGGCTCCTTCAATCTTTATCTCTGTATCTTCCAGGATTATTTATTAAAAACAGCAATGTCAATTACATCCATACATTCACTGTCAATATGTAATTAGAGGTTAAATACATAAATACATTTGTTTGCTCTAATAAAGTTGGAGGACAAATTCTCTCACGAGCAACAAGAACGAGTTGATTGCACTTGACCTGAATTCTACGGACATATGGCAAGATGTAGTGTCTTATTAAAGCTACCAATGCATCGCGAGAGTGAGTGCAACTATTACTAATGTCATAACATAAAGATATTTTCTACATATAATTGTAGGCATTTATGTGTGCACACGCTTTCACATGCAGATCTATGAGCTTACTATTAGACTTGAAAGTTTGAAAGGATAGATGTCCATCTGACAAAAGTTACTGAATACATTTTAATGAAAGATTTCATTATTATAATATACTGCATATATTCATAGTAACAACGCATAAGTTATAATCCTGATAATATAAGAGGTATGCATATTCGTGAAAATAGCATTGATGGATATGAGGACGTTTCTTATATTTCACGGAAAAATAAAAGAGATTTTGCTAACACTTTACAACAATCTAGCTTACATTTTTAATAAATTAATTCAACTAATTGAATCCAGTCCATTGATCACTCACAGTCGCCTTGATGAAAGATCCCGACGGGTTAACTAGTCGGTACCATACACCGGACAAAAAGTGAGTTAAGCCGATATTTTATATATGTATTATTTTATTTATATTTATTATATTTTATTATATAAATGTAGTTCACACTTAAAAACAAGACAGAGGCTATAATATTTATATACTGTCTTGTTATATATTTAAGTAACGGTCGTCTAATTTTTCATAATTTTATGCACAATGTGCAGACAGACAGACACTACATTTATCAGAGGTACGAGCGTGAGAACGACGCTATGAAGTCATTCCTGTTGACGTGGCTCACGATAACTGCAAACGGTTTCGTATTACCTGTCGAGCAAAGTGTATCAACTCCATATCATAAAACTACGTTCTGCGTCTGTCGTAAAACGATCTAGAAAATACTTCACGAATATTATTACTATTTTCAAAATAAACAGTATTATTTTTGAGAAAAGTCTAGGTATATTTCATTAAGATTTTGGTGAAAATTAATTGAGATTTGACGATAAATGTTGAAGACGCAATAGAGTAGTAAGATATTAAAAAAGAAAAAAATTGAACGTGAAGCTGGGACGGGTAGCTAGTACAATTTAAACTCTAATGAATCTCACATTAAGCTTAAAAGGGTCTTGTAATAACCCACAAATTATTCACTAAAGGGACCAAGGACAAAGGCATGTGTATGATAAAACTTAACGTAGGTCATTGAAGGACGGCTCATGGATAACGTAAAAGCGTTAAAAGCTTGATATAAACATTGACCACCTGTCAACAATGTACGTAACTACATATCAACGTATTATAAATGAAATAGTGGAATTTGAATCGACCCATGTCACCTTCTAATAAAGGTTCTTACCTTTATTAGAATTATTTTATTATTATTTACACATGACAATCTTATTTACTAAATACAGGATTGAATTGTAGATATTAATAGTACGCTGTAATTGTAGTAACCTTCAATGTTGTATTTACCCTTAAATAATCAAATAATTAAACGAGTAATATATTTTTCCTGATAAAACTTTAGAAACCGTTGGTGTTATTGTACGTTTATCAATTTATACAACCTTGACAGTTTCATAAATGGAATATGCGAAAGTAAAACAAATGCTTTCGTAACTTGAGCCTGGTCGGAAGCCGCATCGATGTATTTGGCGGTAAAGGATATTTTGAAACGCAAGTAAGTTGCAAGATAATGTATTATTAGATTTGTATCTACATATCCATGTAATTTAGAACAGAACTGATCAAATATGTTAAGCCAAATATACAGCACATCCTTTTTGAATCCTTAGTCTTTTTAATTAGGTGAAACTAAACTAGACAAAAAACTAATACGTAGTGAATCAAGAGACATTTACAGAACGTCGTGTCTTTCGTTCTAACTCAATCGGATTAGACAAAAAACATATTTCAAGTAAAATATAACCGATGAATTTCCTTTTGCCGGACCTCGAGGGCGTTATTATTTGCGCTTAGAGTTTTATAATCCCATTTGCATACTTAGTGTGGCTAATATCGGCGTGTCATGTTACCATATTAGTAGGGCTGCAGTGGGCGGACTAATGGTACACGGCGCGGAATTATGGGGTTGTTGCCTCACTGAGAAGTGAGAATGAAGTAAATAAACACTTTTTTGTGGACGTAAGAAACAAAACACGATCATGTATCAAATAGCTTACAATTTAAAATCACCTGAGCCACAGATTTGGGGACTTCCTACTGCAAGGCGATATACCTTACCAATTTTATAACTTTGAATAAATGTATATAGTTATTACGATCGACCCCATTAAGATCAAGCTTATTGTAGTTTATATTGTAAATGCTAATAACCTTAAAAAAAGAATGAGACTCTCAATTCGGTTATTTGTTATTTTATGTTTGATACCGAAGAACTTCGTAATTTATGAACCGATTTAAAAAAAACATTGTTGGAAAGGGGGCGGGTAACATTCGTAAGTGGGGTCCCATTTAATTTTGAATATCATTGATGAACCCTGGGTTCGGAAGATAATCCGAAAATCAAATTATATTAATTTCGATAGTATAGTCAGTTTTGTTTTTGTTAAAAAAATGTTAAAAGATTATTAAAAAAAAAACAAAACCGACTTCAAATCAAATTTGTAATATATTTCTACCATTTCTTAGGGATAAGAAATAAAAAAAGCTTCATTTACAATATCAGTTGTCGCGGTAATATTGTCAACAACTAGTACTAAGTAATTGACAACAACATGTACTGCGATAACAACTTTATGACACATCTTATATTGAAATTAATATAATATGCGGAAAATTTTTGTCAGGAAAAAAGAAACGGATATGAACGCATGCGAGGACGCGGGCTATAGCTAGTTTTATTTCAAAGTAATTTATAGCCAAGCTACAAGCTCAACAACACACAAATTATTTAAAAACTACGAACTAGCACAGATTTGTAACTGCGACTAACAACGGCTACGTGAGCCAATTGACCAAGTTAATGTATGTGAGTAATATATTTATTTATATTTAATAAACGAATTTTCACAAAAGTCGGTTATTATAATTACCAATGCAAATATCTAATAACAAACAAATTATATTAAAAAAATACTTCAACAAGTAGGCCACACGCGACCATCAATCCTTTTCACCCCCTGTCGATAAATAGTTCTATAACCGACCGCTGCCCGGCTCCCCTCGCCCACGACGCATTGTTTACGAAACTCACTCTCAGCTTTAAATAGACCACTATCTGGACCGTTTCTGTTATTAAAACTTCATGTCTGTTGAATTCCAGTTACTACTTGCAGCCATATCGATCTAATTATAATTAAAAATCAATCCAAAACGGCTTAGATTATAGCACATTATAAGATCGTTGATTCGAAAGTAGAATTGTTTGTACAGACTGACAGGGGGGTAAATTCTTTCTCTGGTTTGTATGTATGTGTATGTTGTGACCTCCTGTATCCTAAACGGCTTGACCGATTTTAACAAGTGAGGTGTCATTCAATTCGTAACTCTTCCCCGGACTGCCATTCTGTACTGTCAATCCGGTTTACTGTTTTTTTTTAATAACCATTATTTATTATATTATATTATACTACATATGTTTTATGCGACGACGTTAAGAATGAAGTGTTTGTGTCAAATATGTCTTTAAAAGTTCTTTTTTTTGATATAGAATATTTTTTGGTCTAAAATCTTCACTTTGCGCTCATATTCTGTGAGTTCGTAATACATCGCTGGTCAGCAATGGTAGTACCATTCTTGCAACAGCTTCACCGCTGTTTTTATCCCAGTTTTGAGATACATCCGGATTCCAGAAGTATCAGGCGATCATAATAGACAAAAACTGGAATCATACATTTGTATGTATACGTTCAATTAAAAAAAAGTTACAGTACCTTTGATAATGTAATATGTAAGTCGTACCTTCACGCAACTTAAATATAATAAATAAATATTTTTTTAAAATTTGGTACGAAGTCGTTATCCAAAAATGCATTCGATGCAGAAGTACCTACGAAATTGATAAAAAAAATCATAAAACCACTCTTGTCTAATTAATAAATAACCTACTGAGCGTTGTATAAAATATTTTCAGTCGTAAATTAATATCTCCCATAGCGCATCGTGGTGAGCTCTTTTAACGAGAGGGATGATAGCACAGTATGTGTTAAAATTAAATTAAAATCGATGAAATTTTATCACAACCCAGCACAGTTTTAGTTTGGAGCAAAAAATATATGTAATAATGCGATACTGAATATCTGAGAACGTCACATATTAAGCCTAGCGTCTGAATCTCTAACCGGTTAAAGAGAAGTGGCAAAACTTTGATTATGGATTGGCCTATTGGTATCATACAACTCAAACTACAGCTAGAAAACTATACAAATATATCGAGAGTCGAAAAGAAAAATGTCTTATTTTTTTCACTTCGGGAAATAATCGATTCTACTATATTGAGAACACCACCGAATGATTTGGTGTAACAGATTCTCTATTTTGTCAGTCGAACCGGAGGAAATCTATATGCGCTGTCAGTCTTTATGAAATAACATTGAACAATTTTTTTTTTTTTGAGAAATCTATGATAAGTTAAATACAAGCATTACCCACATAAACGCACGTAGGGGCGTTGTGAACTCGAACGGTGAGCGACAAACGCCGCAAACACATTTCCGGTAAACTAATAGCGCTCCAGTCACCATGATGATGCAAAGTTACGGATATTTTGATGAAATACTAAAGGGTTGAAAAAGATTTAGCACAAAAAAAAATATTTTATTTATTTCGGAAACAAACATAATATACAGTTATTTAAAAAGAAAAATTAAGTAATTAAAATACAAACAAACAAAACTATCCCTAAAACAAAATGAAATAGATAAGATAAAAGGACAACAATCCTTAATCTTATCTACTTCATTTTGTTCCAGAATCCAATAGATAAGATTAAGGATTGTATCCATCCATCCTTAAAATCCAGAAGAAAATCTGATTTGTTTTGTTTTAAACAAATTAAAAAGAAACTTGACTGACCTTTCAACTTACAGCTAACACAGAACGTAAATTTACAAAGCTTAGCATTAAGCACCTCTATGCTAACCTAACCTACATACGAGTACAATACATAATAAAAAAAATTTGGCGAGTCACCCATCTATCGCCAAATCTAAAGATTAAATGTAAATTCTTCGGCAATCTCTCTGTCTTCTATTCACAACTCCTTAAATTTTCATCTAATGTGTAAAACATTAAACTATTATCTAGATATAACAAATAAGAAAACTTTATAATTATGACTAATACTACATAAAACGAACCTCGTGATATTATTTCGAGGTTATTTTTATGTATATAGTATTATTATAGTAATTATACGGGAAAAAAATCACATACGTCTGTACGTGCTTTTTTTTACAATGAATATAAAAAAATTAAGACGGCGCACAACAGCTTTGTTGACCACAGAACAAACTATCGACTTATACACGTATCTATCGATGCATAATTAGAGGGACTACAGGGACGGTACATTTTGTGAAGCGGATTATCCTCTAAAGCCGCTTTTAAGCTCAAATTAACCGGAAAATACGTGCGCTTCAAAACTGTTTGTGGATCGACAGTGCTTGTCAAAGAGTTTCCCGATACCGTAAATATTCGCTATTTGAGGTATTGCTTCAATTGTTTTTGTGAAGAAAAAAAAACCTGATTCACTTCGTAATAAATTATGTAGTAAGCGAATAGTTGAATAAATAGCTCCTTAAAAAGGAAAAAAGTTATTCATATTTTGACACTGTAATTAATTTGAAGATTAAAAAATACTGTTATTTTACAATTTTATGTTTTCAATTGTATCGGTTGTATTGAAACTTAATTATGACAAAAAACTATTTACGTCCTTCATTTGACATATAACCCTTACGAAAAGGAAGTCCTATCTATTTCATCCACCTCAGCCTATGGTCGTCCACTACCGTACATAGGCCTCCCTATTGATCGCCACAAAGATCGGCCCTCTGCCGCCTTCATCCAGTGCACTCCCACAACCTTGACCAGATCATCGGTACATCTTGTGGGAGGCCTACCAACACTACGCCGACCTATACGTAGCCGCCATTATAGGACTTTTCAGCACCATCGGCCATCCATTCTGCGAGCAATGTGTCCAGCCCATTGCCACATAAGGTTTGCAATTTAAAAAAAAATCCACCTTAATCATCAACATAATGATCTATATAAACCAATACTAAACAAACTATTGCAATCAGTAATCCACCTACAGAACGGAACCCTTCGTTCCGCGTCAACAAACATTATGCGTAAGATTGCACAATAAATGCTAATCGCAGATAATTAGTTTATTAAAAGCTTCATTGAATGCACGTATTCTAATAGACACAAGTACATTACATGAAGAAGCATAACATCCAGTTAATTGCTTGGTAAAATTAAAAAAAACATTATTCTTTCTATTAATTTACTGGTACATCGAGCGACACCGGTTCAACCCTGGAAGTAAGACTACTCAGCACAAAATACGAACATGAACGTAAAGTAGATGTTTATAATTTTGCATTTCACTTGATAAAGTGTCTCAAGACCACTCTTTTCCCTTTCCTTTTCTTATTTTCTTTATTTACAACCCTTCTAATTCCTAAAAAAAAGGGACGGCAACACATCTGTTTCTCGAAATTTCTGCGGATGTTGATGGATATTAATATGGTGATATTACCTTCACCTGGACATTCTTTTGCATCATAAGATTACATATAACAAACAATAGTTAATTCACACTTCGGGGAAATATAAATCGAATGACACCTTACTTTTTAAATCATTCAAGCATAAAGGAAATCAAAATGGAATGCGATACACACCCGCGAAAAAAATTATCCTATATATAAACATTTTATTTATGAAGCCACTCTATAATATTATATGAGCATAGTCACCCTACCACTGCCGGCAGCGCAACTAATTCAATAATAAAGCAATTTGAGTGCTGCATAACCAACACCCCAACAGCGACCGCGTGTGCTCACAATATTTACGTGTCAGTTGTTTTGCGCTGAATGCGCTGAGAGAGTTAATTAAAAACTTTAATGGACAACAGGCAAAGTTTGTGAATCTAAAACATAATGGTTACTGACAACTCTTGGATTATGTTGGTACGAGTATTAACTGTGTAGTTGTACTTTTGTTTATTTGTACTTTTATCAGAAATGTTTTAGCAAGTTCCCGGTATACGATGAAAGAATTATGTTGTCACATTTGTTGTTGCCTTAATAAACACAATAAAGGATTTGCCGTTTCTTAATATATATTTCGATTACATCGATAGGAGTGTTGTCAAAGTTTGTATTAATTTTTAGGATTTTTTTCTCAAATAATAAAACTAAACAATTTATTTAATCATTCCTGTCTATCACAATTTAGATTATTAGTAAGTACATCTAATAATCTAAAATTTATAAAAGTACATGCAGACAAGTTTACTTGTCATTAGAATATTTGTAAGTTTTAATATCCCTTAAGTATTTTAAAAGAAAAAAATTCCGACTAACCCGCTCTCCAAGACAAAGGCAAAAGATTAAATCAAAACTTCATGGAAGTAATACGTTTAATTTTACAAATGTAACACTGATTTCGTGGGGTGTGGAGATGACAGAGGGAGATAGGGTGCCGTTAATAGTTCATAGACCTGAACATAACACGCATAAGCTGTTACCACATGCTACTTATAAATAATATTTTACATATTAGAAGGTCTACAAATTTTTTTTTTTTTTACTTTAAGTAAAGCTTGTTGGTTCCTTGTGGAAACTCTGAAAGCCTTGTAGGCACTGGAATAGGTGAAATACTAAATTTAAACAAATTAATTAATTCAAATTTATTACTTTATGGTATGGTCGAAATTTGAAATAAATCTTTTTTAGTATATTTTATTCGTCTTTTTTAATATTTCATTTCTGGAACTGGAATAGACAATTACATAAATCACTATTAGATTCCTCCGGTTTTTGTTCGCTGGAATTTTCCAATATAAACATTTAAAAAAATGCAACACAAATTCTTGCATACATTAACAAATTACTGTAAGCAATAATAACTGATTTCGAATCAACCTATGTAATCATCAAGCTTATTTATAATCAACCTTAATAAATATAATTTAAAAAAAACTAAGCGAAACAACTGCATTGCTGTAACGAGACATACAAACTGTCTTCATATCAGACACGCCATCAAAATATATTACCAGCCATCTCTCCTTATTGTTTGAGCTGGAATATATTCAGGGAACGTCCCCGCTCGTGATGGTTGTTCCTTGAAAATTCTCAGACGTCAATACATACGAGTATATGAATTACTAAGCATGTTTTGAGTACCTGAGAGGCACATTCACCTTGTTTTTTACACTAACTTTTAATCCTACATTATATTACGCATCGAAAAACAATATTTCATAACAGCTTAGCAATTATATAGTTTTGAAAACAATCAGTAAATAAAAAACACTATTATATAAAATAGTCAATATTTACAAGTGATATGTGATTCCAGGCCGTAGTGTGTCGTAGTTAACAATTCATTACCTGAAAAGAAAAAGAAAAACTAATTACTTTTATTATGGAATAAAGGAAATGTCTGTCCAAAGACAATTATTACGGTCGCGCAATAAATTCTTTTTTGAAAGTGTTATTTTCGTATAATAATTACGCATGACCTGATAATTTCTTATGACCTTTATAAGAAATATAACATATTTCTATACAATGTTTTTCTTCGACGTTTTGTCGAAATCGAATGTCCATCTTAAAAACAAAAAAATGAATACATTATTTTGTTCTAATGTGATTACATGAGAACAAAGTAATGTATTTTTTTTTTGTTTTATTTTTTTATTAACGACAATACACACCATTACAGAATAATTACGATTCGATGCTGATGCTCTACGTACATTACAAGTTAAAATAATTATAGAAATAAAAATATAATAATAACAATAGAGTAACTAAATAGCAAGAAAACAACATAAAAATACATAGCTATATAGATGAGTAGTAGTAATTTATAGAAATACATACAATCTTCACGTGCTTTTGGTCAGTTTCTGTGAGCTTAGATATTGCTATTATTTAATATTTATTGGCTATATATTGACTAGCAATTCGTAGTTATGTACTTTCGAAAAAGCAAGCGATCAATGATATGACCACCACTGAATGGTAAGTTGCATAAATGACGTTAGAGTGTATGTAGGACAAAGATAAAAGAAGAGAAGAATAGGATGGAAATTACCTACGGTACTCTTCGGTCGAAACACAGAAGCACCAGATACCTACAGCGCAGCCCGGTGTCCCGTAAAGCTATGTTTCTATAGCCCAGCTGAACCATTCACACAACGGTCGCAGCCGGAAAGTTCTACCTAACCTTAATATTATATTAATAAATCCGGACCGAAATTCCAGTTCCTTAGATAAGACTAGTCCTTAATAGAACTGCACATATTGGTTTGGGTTTTTAATTTCTTTATAAGAGCATATGGTTGTCGATTTTTAAATTATCTTCACTGTGTTGTGAACAAGTATAAAGGTTGACATATGACGTAGAGAGCCGCGCACAAGCAACGCAACCCCGTCTGCCGCCCTGAACCCCGACAGGCCACTCGACACGCTTGAGGGCCAACGACCCCGAGAGCCTTATTGAGCTGTCTTACGTTAATCCTACAATAAGACGATCACCTCACTCTTTCGCCCGACCGACAGATACGTAATTTTTTTGCGGGTTTTTTTTGTATCTATGTAAGTCCATTACATTGTGAACACATTTCATAAACTAAACGCTGGACCTGAACATCTAGTAACAAAAGAATTATTCTCACAGAAGTAACGGAAAACAAAAGTTAAAAAAAAAAAAAACATATACCAGACGATAGCCTACAACTTACAATTAGGTTACGTTATGCGTATTTAATACTGCATACCAATAAATCCATAAGCACCATTACTCTAAAACACGACAAACAGTACTTTAAACACTTAGTGTTAGAGCTCATATTTATAATAGCCACTAGTAACGCCTCTACATCAATCATCTGTACGGCCGCTTCAGAAACATTCTCGATTTAGATTTGGCTTTCGTCACAAAAACTGATTTCGTAATCTATTACACTGCGAATTTATGAACAAACGTTTTCTTTCTATCATATATCTAATTTTTACGTCATAAGTGCATTGCCTTGTTTACTGACATGATATAGTTGTTTATATATGTAGCATAAATACCATTTTAATTTAAATAAAATCATTAAAATAACATGTCGACCAGCGTCAACGTTGCCGCATAATTTCTATTTTCTTTCCTCATTAAACTTTTTAAAATGAGTGAGTAAATTTTCAAACTCTAGTCAAATCGTTTCCATTCTAGCATTAATCGAAGCGAGAATCTCAGAAAGTAATCCAAGAATTTTGAGATTCAAAGATTACATGTTCAGCTTGGGTAATGTTAAAAGAAACAATGTTTATTCTGGCAATTTATTTCTTTTATCTCAATTCAAAAATACTATTAATAATACTCATTAAAATAATCAAGAATTAAGTGTGTGCTTTTATCACAGTATGCAAAATAATGAGTCAACGTATTTGATATATGTTTTGGGCAAACAGTCCGTGCGTCCGTGTGTTACCGCGGTAATTAGGTTTATGGCTACGCGAACCCTATAACTTAGGTTATGTGGTAATCGACGCATTTAGAACTAAGGGATTTAAAAACAGTTTATTCCCAATTACTTTCGTTTGACGGTACATGTCTTTTAAAAACACTTCCAAATGAACTAACGAGATATCAAACCTTAAAATTTTCAATGTTTAGTTTATAGCAAAAATAAATTAGCAAATGACTCTCATGACGTTAAATAACACCTCTTTCAGTCGGTAAAGTTACAGCCAGTATTTTCTCATGAATACACTTTTCGTCTTCCTTTTGGGGATTCTCCGAGAGGCTACTCTTATTTTTATTAACTACATTACGGCATACTCCGAGAATAAGTGAACCTCTATAACTTATGTCTTTCTCCTTTTATAATTTTCTTTTTAATAAACAAGAACTGTTTTATTTTATATAAGAGCTTCTTTATTTCCCCCGTACAATATCAAATGACGTGCAAATTGCTCGAATGCCCCGCGCGAAGCCCTACCGACTCAGCGAATTGTTTATTGAATAATAGATTAGTTGATACGCCGGCAAAGACGAGTTAAAAATACACATACTGGCAAGAAAATATAACGGCAAAAATCGAAATAATAAGGCAAACAAAAAAGAGACGTTTTCTTACAAAATTTCTCTCTGATTTTTGAATTAAAAATGAATGAAACATTTACTAGTATTGCGCGAAGTATGAACAGTCCGACTATCTTAGCCTATGGATTTTGAGCGTTATGTTATGTTTTAATATTTACAATATTAACATTTTATAAATCTTTGTTTTTTGATAATGATATACTACATAAGTTATGTGCGAAAAATTGGTGGTGTATTTGATCAGCAGCAAACCTGCAACTACGCACAGATTGGAATACCCATAGAACCCAAGTCTAATGTTGGGCTGCTTACGAGTACATCTTCTGTGCTGTTGAAACAAATCAATATGTAACATTAGCATTTGAACTTTGAGCGCAGGCTGCAGCAGAACCCCCAACTTATGGCAGAATCAATGCAATCAAATCAATCAATTCAAATTTTGTGTATTTTGTGATATTTTATAATGTCATATTAAATACCTTATATAAGTATGTATATTCACAAGGAGGGTTGGCGTCAGGCAGGCGTCCGGCCGTAAGACTATAGCCAAAACCAGTTGCAGTATGGACTACAGTAGAGTCCAGGATATATGGTAGAGTAGCTAATACTGTGCCGACCCTACGCAAGTGGGAAAAGGGCAGGAAGATGATGTTGTTTTAATATAAATGTATTAAATGTGGGAGACATTCAGTAGTCAAAAGACAGATTTCTAATTTTCTCCGTTAGACTTCTCTTAAGATTCCAAAACATCCCGACATCCTGCATAAAGGTATGTACCAGATGTCCCTCTCTATGTCGCAATACAGGCAGACAAAAAGTGTTGCGTACACGAGCGTGGCTAATTGCCACGCAACGTAACGGAATGCATCGTAACACCGGACGCCTTGGTCTATAGTACATATATTACTGTGTTCATTACAAAGCTTTTTAATTTTATTATTTATATACATATATTATATATTTATTTCAATGCTTTTTTATTTCATTATTTATTGATAAATTATTTTATTTCAAGACATATGCTAATCCAGTTGTTTGGTTAATAAAACACAGCTCCGGTCGCATGATGTTTTAAAATATCAATGATGGATATATGTTGATTTTAAGTCGTCATTATAAGCATATTTAGCTTTTAATTTTTTCTTAATTCAAGCTTGCCCCTCGCATGGTGATATGATAACGACCCAATTAAACGTATCAAAAATATTCGTGTTATAAAGTGTAAGTTATAAAATGCTTATAAAAATGTTTGAAATTGGTGAATATTTTGTGTGTCAATACGAAATCAAGTTACTTACTTTACACGCAACCTTACCACTTACCGCAATTAAAAACTCTTTCCATCACTATACTTTACGGTATGGTATTAGACAAATATTGCTTCGATGGTTTGGACAAGTTGAAAGGATGAATAAAATTAGATTAATAAGAGAGATTTATGTTGGGAAAGTGAATGGCAGCGTTGATAGAGGTCGTCCTAGGCGCACTTATCCCGACTAGATTGGTGACATACTAAAGAAGGGCGGTATTAAGAGCACACGCAACCGACGAGCAGAAACGATTAGAGAGGTGTGCTAGGACCGCGCCAAATGGAAATCCGTAATCTCTGTTTATCCCTCCGGGTTACGGGCGTGAGTTATGAAGTTGTTGACAATTATTGCATTCATTTCTGTAAGAGTTACTACAAATAAAGATTTCCTGAGAATAAGACGCGCCTTGTGGCTTCATCTTTCGAGATGGTCCTTCATGTTTCAAACAACATCATTAAAACACAGCCTCTCCGTATTAACACTAGTCTCAAAGGTACAGTCACGAACAATCGACGACCTTATGTTGTGTGTCCTGTTCATAAAATTTTCTAAAACCTTATCTAAGTTAGCGCGCGACTGTACCCTCGTCGAGTCGAAAGGGGATTGAGAGTTTTCAACACGTAGCAAGATACGTCATTTCCGGCTGAGTTTGCGGATGTAGCAACCCTTTATTACAGTCTGCGTTAATATGTTTGCTTCACTATCTACCAGAGTGGGTAGTTATTTAAAAAAAAATAACCACAAATTCTCATGTAAATTGTAAACCAATTACTTGGTTTAACTTGGAAGTGCTAAAATGTCGCATTTGTAATAGGGACAGGGTAGAATTTAGTATTTAAGACTGATCATCGGAACTCTTGGTATGATAATCGAACGATTATGATAAATATCAGGTTGGCAACTAATAAACCCGCCATCTCACAGTACAAGATTATTTTATTTTTTAGATAACTAAATACAA
>DWLR01002379.1:0-15601 GCA_018246295.1 Papilio alexanor hazarajatica | reverse complement strand
ATTTGGGATATGATCTTCTCATACTGTTGTTAGCAATGGAAATTATACAGATTTTGGAACTTCTCAACATCACTTAAATTCCAAAGAGTTGATTCCCTACTTACTTTTGCTTACTATTTACTACTTTAAATTTTTTATTTATTTATTATGTACTTCGTAACTCTTATGAAAGCTTAAAATAAATGCGTCGCACTGGACTTGAATATTTGTAACACCATTAAAAAGGCTTTACTCAACCACAAAAGATACAGTCCGTGTATAGTTTTTCTGTACCACATTCATTCTAATTACATTAATTCTGTTCCACTTCATTTTAAAACATTTTATTTGCAAAGATACAATGTACAATGTAAAAACTTCTTAGTTATTGTCGACTCACGTATTAATAGATACTTGCGTTCATATCTATGTTCGTGATAAATATTTTTCCATTCTATAAGGTCCTGGTTGTGGCAATAAATGAATGAACTTCTTATTTTTTCTTGCTGTTTAACGCAATTAAATAATAATTAGATCGATGTTTAAACTAAACTAGCATTGTGAAACAGATTGCGGTTAATAATAGCGAACCTCATTGCTATTCCACTTTCATTTCCTAGTAAACTATCTTTATCCGTTTTACTGTAAAGTTACGTCTAGATAATAAATACCATCGATAAGGCAACTTAAGCTACGATTGTAGTTTAATAAGGTGAAGAAGTGAAGAAACTGCTTGGGATTCAATCTAGTGATTTACCGTCTTGGCATAAATTATAAGCAGAAAAATGTATCTTAATCAATCAAACTCTGTGACAAAACACGTCATATGAAATAACAATCCATATTAGTAACACCCATTGAGACGCTACGTTGTCGAATTTGAGGCAGTGAACCTATAACAAGGCTGTACACAACGAATGCACGCTACGTCATGTAATGTTACTAAAAAGTCGGGCGCGAGGCAGTGACGTTTGCGCGCCTTATACGGCCCTCCACTCCCACGCGCCTTCGCAGTCCTTCGATGCTTTCCGCCCTCTGCCGAGAGTAAGACTCCTCTTAAGAGACCCTGTTTACTGACTTTTCTGAAGGCAAGGTGCATGCGGGTCGTCTTGTTACTCAACACTGTTCGCTGATTCTCTACTGACGCAGGAGTGATATAAGATTGAATATACTGTCTCCGCGAGAAACATAAAATAGCTCTTAGATGCGTCTACTCCTTGAAGGAAAAAATTGAGTTCATTCACAAGATTGCGAGCCGCCGCAAGTCATCCTTCGAAATTATTATTATCTCCCTGCTCTTTTCCCACTTGCATAGGGTCGGCACAGTACGTGCTACTCTTCCATGTATCCTGGATTCTGATGTAGTCCATACTACAACTGGTTTTGGCTATAGTTTTACGGCCGGCCGCCTGCCTGACGCCAACCCTCCTTGGGAAATTATACGCTCCTTAATCGCTATTACAGTCTGACACAGTTAAGGCACGATCATGTCTTTTTTAAAATCTCAGTTTTTGTTTATGTAAAATTTCAGTGATCTTGAGTCGTGTTGTCCGCAAAGCTAACGCGGTAGACCTGCGTAACCACTGCGATAAAGTTAGTAAAACTTTAAGCAAATTTCTCGTCGATTTCATTTCAAAGATATTAATGTAGAAATAAATCTAACAACGTCCATTATATCTTTATTTTTAAAATGTTTGCAACAAACTATCAATGTGGAAAAACGTAAGTTGCCGTTTGTCCCTTATATGCCTAATTATATGTAGACTGTAAAAAGTATTTCACGGAGCTCAGCTATCACATACCATTACACTTAATATATAGGTAGATATGCAAAGTGGCTTTACAATCAAAAACGTGCTTCCCGACAAAATAATTATTACTTTGCATTCCAAACCCGCATGGAACAGACGCAACCTGAAGATAATATTGCACGAAAACGTTAGGCCCCTCATAAGAGTCGCGAAAAAAGCTGAAACCTAAGCGTAAGACTTCGAAATACAGAAGTTACACAATACAGATGACTTTCTGTTATTTTTGTTGTGTTTTGTATACAATGTGTATACAGTGTGTAACTTACGCAATTTCTTTACGGAGTTTCGAGTATCTGATACTCTATTAACGTCTGCAACGCAACTGTAGCTTCTCCGGTGTTCTAGATGTTCGCAGGCATTTGAGATCACTTAATATGAAATAACCATAAGGAATCAGTCACTGTTATAATTAACTGTTTAATTAAATTTGTAACTTGTGTGCAAAAATACACTTATATGTGCACAATCACGCAACTATCATCGTTCTATGGAGGATAACTGGATTAGGTATGACTAGTTAAAAAAACATATTTATATAAAATTGCACATTTCATCTATACGAACTAATAGTGCAATGCAGCCAAACGCTAATATTATACATAATATTTCTCGAGCGAGAGATGAGTCACGTCAGCAACAATGCCACGACAGCCTCATCACTTCCTAACATTGTCTTATTGGCCGATCTCAATGGCTATCGTCGAAGATTTCACGCTGATAGCTACAATCATAGAATACATTATTGATTCGATTACAGATACAGGACGAGTGTATGAATGAACATATTAAGTTTTAAATGGTTAAAATAAATGGTCTGGCCAGGGGTTCTGTCCAATGGAATGACTTTTGTTTAAAGTGGGTTTTTATCGACTTCGTTTTTTTTTTATTAGGTCGAGGATCTAAGTCGAAACCTTTTGTGAAAACGCTACTCAAACCACTAAGCGATTAGTGCGTGTACTCAAAACAGCCTCTAATAATGTTATACGCATCAAATTAATGAAGATCAAAAAGAACAGAATCATTCACATGACTTGAAATGAATTAACAACTATTGAATGACAGAAACAGATTATATTATGGTAACAATTTAAATAAATTGTGTAGCGTAAACGCAAGCGCCGAGTCCCTTCCGGCAGTTTCGCGGCGATAAAGAATGGACTTCCCACGATGCGGCGTCGCCGAGAGAGACAGCCATCTTACGGGCCCGTTGTTTTCTAGTGAAATTATTTTCGACTCGTTACTGTCACGCCATTAGATATCGGCTGCGACTATAATTCACTGTGTCTAACCTTAAATGAACTTGGAAATTGACGGCTCTTCTATACCGTGTAATTCGCAATTGTAAAAAAATTAGACCTAATTTGATATGACCGTTCTAATAACGCTAAACCGATAACTTAGATATTGGTTTTAGTATCAACTACTTTTATTAATTCTATCAAGTTTCTCTTAGTAAAACAAAACGCTGATGTCACGCCAAACTCGAAATTTAATCAAAATGATCTTCAATTTTGTTCATTTTAACGGATAAAATATCCTCGTATGATATCATTTAATGTGTGAAAATGTTACATGACTTGACTCCATAAAAATAGTTTATCGCAATGGCGCTCGTCTGTTAGGGAGGAGTTTGAGAGTCAGAGCTTATGTGTATGTTATTTATTTGTTGCTTATTGTCAAGAAGCAATCACAGTTCCAAATTACTAAAAAAAGTAAATTTTGAAAATTCATACACCGGAAATAATCTTTCCATTCGACACCAGAAGAATAATTTCAAAACGCCCACATTTACATTATTTTGGTTCTCCAGGCATAATTGTGATTAAATTTATCGTCGAGTCGATTTGTCTTACAAACTCGTTAAATGAAAAATTATTTGTATGTAATTTTTCAATCCCACACATCGATGCGCTGATAACATGCAAAAGTCACAACAGAGTCTGCTTTTCATAGAGATTAAAGTTTTAGTCTACATTAAAAAAAACTGATCATATTTTTTATTATAAATGATCAGCACAAAGAAGCAAAATTGCGGCTTGTTTAATATTTAAAGCAATCAATGACATGGTACTCAGCCAATCAAAGTTTTAAATAACTAGTACGCCCTAGCCGATGATGGGCACTTCATCAGACAATGGCGTGATAAAGGCAGGTGACACGTGCGTTCTCCAATAGTTTTTTAGCCCACCCCCAGAGTGTAACAGGTTTAAGAGCTTGAGCACTGGAGTGGAGTGTAGAATATTTTGCAACCTGTCCAGATATGACACTTCGAAAAAACTAAATCCATAATTGGCGTACTCTTAGAGGCAAAAAGGATTTATCTAACACATTTTTATAAAGTTATAAATACATAAATAGAAGATATGAACACTTCATTTAGAAACATTATAAATACATTACATTAACTAACTACATTATTTCACCTGCAATCTTCGAGAATTTTAATCGATTGCGTTTATTGTAAGTTCTTAACAGTGAAAAGTAGCAAACGCGTACAGGTGTTTATGCAATAAAACGTCTATTCTAGAATCATCACAGATATAAATAAATATAGTCCTATACGTGACATCATCTCACACACATTTAAATAAAAATGTGTACACTATTATTTTAAAATTGTAACGTCACGGACTCTTACACATTTTGGTCGATGATTTTAATTAGCTCGACAGAATGTCTTAATCCATTACTGATGAGTTTAGTACAACGTTTTTAGTTCATACATAAAGTCGCCTAGGTTAGAAAAAAGAAGCTGGAGAAATGTGTCGTGAAATGCAAAATGGGAATTGTTTGGAGTACGATTTTTTTGGATTTAAATATTTCACTTATGCGTCGGACGCAGACAACAAATCGGATGCAGTTGGTGTCAGCTTCGATTTTATTAACGATATTAACGTCGAAAATCACTTCAATAGAAGAATAAGCATTTGACAAAAATCATATCATTTATACCCTTTTGACTTTTATAATGTGTTTGTTATCCAAAAAGTTTATTTATTAAAATAAACAAATGCGTTAATCTTTGACAGGAGCGTGTCGTTTTTGCCGCGCACGTGCCGCCATCTGGCGCAGGAAGGCGCTCGGGCGGAAGACGGGCTTCGAATCGCGAGCCGAGGGTCAAATGAGCGCGATCAGGTGCACTTGACCGTATCACCAGATGCATCTCACCCTGACAAAGAGACCAATTAATTTCGAAATCGATCACTAATTACACATTTTAGAAAAAACTATAGTTAATTATGCTATCTATAATATGTTCCTGTAATTGGCTATTATTAACTCACTTAAGAAATTTATATCATCACATAAAAGCTCAAACGTTTTACTGCAGAAGTGTAAAGATAACATAAAACGTCAACTCGATTCTATTTTTAAAATTCGCTATTAGTTATGAAATCTAAGTTTACTTAATTTTTGACAGAGATTGCAAACGTGTTTATCTCACAGAGACTAAACATTTGTCTCTGTTAGATGAAGCGAAAACGATTTTTGCGTAAGAATGCGCAGAAACTCTTTTACTCTATGCAACAGATTCCACAACTGCCTTTCTTGTCTCTACTACATATACTAACATTCCCTTACAAAATAAAACTTGACTAAGATCTCATATTGTCTTTTACAAGTAAGTAGCAAGAAGATTTTCGCGCGGCAACATAATGACAAAGTGGGCTGGGCACGTAGGCATGTTAATTGGACGCAATGACCACTGGCCGATGACCATAAAGGATCCAGCGTGGGCCGAGCGACGCTCCGTCTAACCCACAACCAGGACGGCGACCCACGAGCTTCTATTAACAACCACCTTTTCGTCCGTCTTTCCGTAAAAACGGGGCGGCGAGGAAGGTCTCGCTATGTTGGCGACGGGGCCTGTAGATGCCGCTGGATATCTCCAACGACCGTCTCGTTTCGCCTTGGCTTGATGTGTTCATTCACAGCAGTTATGATTGAGAACGTCAGCTCGATTTAAATAGCCTACACAATGATCATTCCGACCCGTAATTTTGCTAAGCAACAAACTTTTAAGCCTGCAAAGAATTAAGAACCAGTGTGATTTTCTGTGATGAACTTTATTTTTTAGGTATATAAATTATTCACATAGAATTTAGATGATTAAATGTAAAGAATGTATTTCACAAGTCGTACATGTTACTGTAGGTTATTTAAAATTATAACTTTAAAGTATAATAACTTTCTCAAAATGTACAGTTATTTTTTTATCAATATTCCAATTGTTTAATCTTAAAAAAAAAATTAAAATTTTAATAGATTTTATTTTCAAACTTTAATAGTAACCGAAATATTATTTAGAAAGTAAAAACTTTAACAACTAAATAACGTTAGATAATATGTATTGTGACGAACGCATCCCTTGTTAATCGTTAATCCCACATCCTGCCTTATTTCGGTTCAATGGGTGAGTTTCATCAATATTGAACTTCTAAAAGAGCCCTAATCTAGTTCGGCGCGGTGTCTATTTCGGTCGGCGTGCATCCATCGGGAGCTCGTGATGTGCGGCTATTCCGGGCGAGGCAGGTTTTCGGGGAATGTCAACAAACCGACGGCCACTCTTTCAATGAACTCTATGCGACGTCGGCGGCGGACCGGTCGGGTACCTATTCATAAAAATATATGCTCCCGGAGGCTCAATGGCCAGTTGCCGTTGCCTCGCGTGAGCTTTTTTCTTCTCGTATTTTATGATGAATAGAACGGATCGTGTACTAGTTTTTAAACCTATTTGAAAAGCGATGATTCAGAGAATATGAAAGAGGCCAGATCAAATTTCATTTAATAATGAAAACTAAACTTTCTTTAATGTCTTATGTAATAAATTAATAAATCCATAGTGTCACCTCTTGTCAATTTCACGATTGTTGTTTATGAACAAATATTAATGACAGGTGTGTAACAATATTTTATAAGTTACTGGAAACAGTATGCACGCTGCGTGGGCTGCAGGTCAGCAACGGTATTTACACAATATTGTTATATGGTGCAATGTTGCCACATTCAGTTCGGTTAGCAATATTTACGAATATTTTCGGCTTGTATCATCAAATCGGGTCAAGATTATAGCAATTAGCGTATTGTTACTGTGTGCAGTTCTTTGGCTTATTAGCGAATATTCTTTAACAAAATATAATCATACCAAATTACTCTTAAATACTTGACGTTTAATATCTGTATCAATTATAATCAATAATGTCTGGTCGTGAACATAGAGATAATATATATTTGAATTGTGGAATGAAAAACATTGAGTAAGGATTTAGTTTCATATAATTTTCTTTTAACAAATGATCAATAGAAAACTGTATAATTAACAATGTAGCGTCTTAACAGATACTTCAAAATTATTAGTGATGTAGGTAATATTTTACATGTACTTTGGAATGTTTATACAAACTGTCTCATATAAATCGACTCAACATGGACAACACGGGCCACCCTCACATTGCTTTGTCAACGCCTGTGCTGGCAGCTGACCGAATGGGGGTCAAAACTCCATAGAGTGAGGTATTTCATAGTCTTATAGAAAATCTCGCCAAACAGTCAGCTACCAAGGCAGGCATGCATCACAAGACATTAACTTTACTATTTTTTTTTGTCTCCCGCTGCAGTGCCAGCCATACAAAAACAATAAATTTAAATAACCTAATTCATATACATGTTTACAAAATAAAAAAAAATTAATAGCCCAAGGCAATGTTTTGCAGATCAAGAGAAAGTAATAAGTTCATAGTTTAGACTATTAGCAAAAAATTTGAATAGACAAATTGGCTCACACTGCTCAGGGAATAATTTTTTTACACCATCCAATGTTTTACGATTTTTACAAGACGAGATTGGAGATGAGATTACAACAGGGAATAAGATGTGCGAGGCTGTGCTTAGCAAGTTTTAAGATGAAACCGTTACTTGTTATTAGCCAACTTGGATGCTATCAATACTCAAGTTTTTTTTAACTAAATAAAGCAGTCAATAAATAAACGTTTATAAATATCTAATAAATACCTACATGGGCTATATGTACAAGAAGCCTTTCTCGTTCCGGCCACATTCAGCCTTCAAACAAATATAATACAGCTTTATCCCACGGGATATCATGTATAAATTAAAAGTAAAGCTGCCGGCTTAACATCCGTATTACAAAATAATACTGACACCAGTAAATACTCTATCGCGAGATGGAATGTGCGAGCGCGGCCATTGCGCCGCATATAGGAACTCTGCTACTCGCTGCCTCACAAACTTCCAAATTCATCACAATTATATTCAACATAGAACAAGAAGTACTAATAAATACATTAAACATTGATTTACAAGTATCTATGCAGCAACACAGGCTCTAGGAGCTCTAGGCCTGGTGCACACATCCCCGCCGCTCAAACCCCTACATGTCATTACTCTCTAAGTAACAAGCATTTTTTTACATAATAACATTTTGCACATCAAAATATTTTTACAATCCCTAGGGAGTAATAACAGTGTAAAGCTTTGCAGCCAGACTTCCCCACTAAACCTTTGCTACATTATAAAACAATAACATGCAGCATCTGTAATGGAACCTGAGGTACCCACAGAATAACACTCTCCCGAGATAGAATAACTTACAGAGTCTTAATTCCAATATGAACCTAATAGGGACTCACATTAGTTAAGACAAACCTATGTAAATTATTCCCTTGAGAGGCTTTACCTCCCATATTGCACAATACAGGAGCAACGACAAGACAACAAAACATTTCTACTTGAAGCGAGTAGCATTAGGTACATTTTTACAGATGATTAACACATCTGAACATAAACAGAGTACAGCGTACATTCACATGGGGAGAGAGACTGAAATTTACATCCGCACAATGCAACCAAATGGCTTGGATCTCTATATACAAAAGAAATTCCTTTTAAATAAATTATAAGCTTCGTAAAATAATTATCACATAAATTTTTCTTATCTCCGTTCTCTCCACATCACTTAACACATAAATCTATCTATATGTACACGAGTGGTCCGAGGCAAAGGCCGACACTGCACTGCACTGCACTAGTGCGCCGCCGCGCAGAGCTGCACGCGGCCGCGCGGCGCCGCCACGGCCACCAGCTGCACGGCAGGCGGTGGCCCGCGCTCCTCTCCGAAGGGCGGCGCCTTCGCGCGCCGGTGCAAGCGCACCCACGCGCCGAAGCAGACTAGAATCGCGAGGAACACCGCCACGGTCACCCCGCCGGCGATCGACGCCGTCTCCATCATCAGCTGCCGACTCGTCAGCACGTACGAGTCGTCCAAGTCCTTGAACTCGCAGCGCTGCCCCACAAAGCCGCTCCGGCACTCGCAGTTGTAGATGGGGCTGTCGGAGATGACGACGGTGAAGCACGAGCCCCCATTGAGGCAGTAGTACTCTGAGTAGTCGGGCTCGCACTTGAAGATGGGGAAGGTGACGTTGAGGCGCGGCTGGGGCTGCGGCTGGGCCGGCGGACGCTGCGGGCGCGCGGGCCGCGCCGGCCGCTTTGAGATGGACGAGGAGCACGCGCCCGCCAGCGCCCACGCCGCCGACACCACGGCCCACCACACTACCAACGACTGCATTGTCCGCAATGTCCCGACGCCCGGCTCTCGCGGTACGTGCACGATTTTGACATTGGACGGTGACTTATAAGAAATCCGAGAGGCGATGACATGACCGCTTTCGAATTTCGAACTCGAACCCTTCGCTCGCATCCGCGTCGGCAGTCCGCCCAGACATGTTTCCTGTGTCAACTTTTTTTACGTCGACGATCACTCGTTCATGACGGAGGCGCGGTTTCTATGAGCGCCAGAGATATCGCATCGATCCCTCTACAGACATGTCGAAAGTGAACACTTAATGAAAATTGGACACTCAGTTTAGTGGTTTGTGATTATTCACGGAGCACATATACACAATGTCCCGTTCGAAACGAAATACACAAAATGGTGCTAAGCCGATCGGACTCGCACTGCCCTCACCGTTGTCTATGCGCGACTGACTGACGGAAAGCGTAAAGCGTCTACTACCTCTGTCATCTGCCGACGAGAATGAATACGGTGAACTCGCTATCATGCACTGGTGTGCGAGACCCATTTCTACATAATGGAACAATACACATGCGTCATTTACACTTGTGTGCGTAAACCTTTTTTTTATTCTGTATGGGACAGAGTGATAAAAAAAGCCTTTGGAATGGAATTATAATAGGCATAAGTATAACTCTCTTTCGCTGCAATTTTTAATCTAATTCTGATACTATTACCCATTAAAAACTCCCTTAATCATTCTTGTTCTTTTTGCCTATAAAGGCCTTACATAAAATTTATTTCTTTAGCTGCTTTCGATAGAAAATTATACCTAAAAAGTGTATCTGATAATTTTTAGTTTTATTGCGAGAACTATACTTCCATTATGTAAATCTTACGAGTTCATTTCACCTAAAGAACTTTTTTGATTTTGCTAGTTTATACATGAGCCCTAAATATAAGTAAAAAATATAATACGTATTTGTTTTCAGTTGATTCTACTTTCAGAAATTATATAAAGTTAGCATGAGTTAATAGACATAAATTTTTACATATACATGTAGTGCTAATTCGTAATCAATTTAATACTTTATTACAATTTACGTTCTTTAAAATTATTTCAACTGAAAACTATATTTAATACAGTTTACAGTTGAAAATACTTTATTACTGTAATAGTATTTTGTACCTTGTACTATTGACTACTATTACTACTGTACTATTTATTAACCGTATTTAATGTCGTTTGCAGTTGAAATAATTTTAGGAATCATCTTGGAAAAGTCTTGTGATAACCTATGTTACGGCTTGTGCTTGATCTATGATAATCTGCATTGTTGATAATTATTGTCAATTCTAACTCGTCAAACAACACTAATAAAATAACCAAACTGACTAACGTATTTCGAATTATTATTAAATAAAAAATTAGAATATTATGTGTAGATTATAATTTTCATTTGTTTAGTAAAAGAGTAAGTGCCTCATACAAACAAAATAATGTCAGAGTCTTCTAAATCGAAGTCAGTAAATTTAAATCCCTCACCGACATTGCAATGTAAAAATCTTCATGAATATTTGCAGAGCCGAACTCCACAGTTTTTAGAAACTTTATATAACTATCCTACAATATGCCTAGCTGTTTACCGGTGCGTACATTTTGGATCAATTTCTCTTATTATCAGTAATTAATGTAAAAAAATGTAAAGAACAATTATTAATCTCAGGGAACTACCAGAATTGGCTCGGCATTTTGTTATTCGGTTACTATTTGTGGAACAACCTGTTCCACAAGCTGTGGTGGCATCATGGGTCTCACAAACACATGCAAAGTAAGTTAATCATTTCATTTGCTATAGTTTAGTTATAGTTTTTCAGCTGATATATATTACACAAGGAAAACCTTCTAATGGTGCATTTACACGATACAAACTTTAGTCCATATGAAATATGTACAGCCTACGAAGTATGAGTAAAAATAGTGTATGCAAAACATGTCAATAAAATGTTTGCAGACTTCTCATTAGCTCAGACTTCAGTTTCTTAGGTTACATTCTTATACACTTTTCAAAAGTTTTGTCACTAGAATTGTAGTGAACCTCAGTGTGAGTGGATGTAATCCGTGGATAAAATTTTGTATCAAAGAAGGCGTCAACAATTATTAGCAACAGCAGCTTGCATTATTACTACAGAAAAGGAAGAAGAAGAAGGGAAGAAAAGAAGATGTGTATGGGGTAAAAAAATTTAACATTAATTAAAATTATTTCATTCTTCTATTTCTACTTTCCGTACACTCTGACTATTTGTCTGTACTGTTAAGTTGCACAGACTAAATTCTATAAAAATGTATATAAGTCTGCCCGAAGTCTATATCATGTAAACATACCATAAAAGCATAGTATCATCATCCTAAGTTTAAATGGAAATAGCTGCAATTCCAAAGTCTTGTAATCCTCTTTAGATCACTAAATATTTAGAAAGTACAAAAGAACAATCCAAGCTGAACCTGAATTAATAGATATATCAGTCTGGACATAGGCCTTCTCCAATGCCTTCTACAGTATATAGTCTTAAAAGTGCTTAGAAATTACTAAATTATTCTTTAATTTATTTCAGAGAACAAAGTAAAGCTTGTGAGGCATTATCAGAACTATCAGTGTGGCAGGAGGCCCCAATACCTGGAGGTCTGCCAGGATGGATACTCGCTCAGTCTTTCAAAAAGAATCTGAAGGTCGCTTTGTTAGGAGGGTGCGTATTTATAGTTACTATGTAAACATATATAAAAGGGTTTTAAAACAATGTTAACTTGAATGAATAAATAAATAAATATGACAATGTCCACCTCAAAATTAATGGAAACAGAACAAATACTAGACAAGACGGATAATAAGGCTCTAAAGCAAATCCTTATTATTATATTATATATAACCACAGGAAGAGATATTGCCCCATTTGGAATTGTTCTAGTAATAACCACATTCGAAGAAGTAATTACATAACTACTGGATCTGCGAACATACCAAATACAAGCAAACTTGTTTCATTAGAGGTCGGCCATGGAGCATGTCATCATCACTGGAGCCAGACGGCAAGGCTCGGGATGTGGCATTCCTGGACGCGTACGCCCTGGAGCGCTGGGAGTGTGTGCTGCACTATATGGTAGGCAGTGCACAGACTGAGGGCATCAGTGCGGATGCCGTGAGGATACTGCTGCATGCTGGCCTGATGACCAGGTATAGTGTGTTTGTTGTGTTCCGACAAGGCAAAAAATAATGAATTTGTGCTATTGACTATTGTAGAGTAATCCTACATAGCTCCTATAATATTATCACTATTTACTCTTATAAAGTTTCAAATGGGAGCCGGCTATAATATGTTGCTTATAATTACAACTAATATAGACCAAATGGACAAATATCACCTTTGGGCTTTGTACTACTTAAGTATTCATTGTCATAATTATGGAACAAATCATCATAGACTGTGCTTCTGATTTTAATAAACACTTTTTGGTGAAAGAATCAAACAAAATTGTAATAAAATGAAGTGCATTGAATTAATTACAGAGATGCAGAAGATGGGTCTGCCGTTATAACCAGAGCTGGTTTCCAGTTCCTATTGCTGAGCACGGCTAAACAGGTAGGTCACCTTAAATGCTTTCCCTTTAGCTGTATACCACTGCAGTGCCACACACGCCATAGTCATCTCGTAAATAAGATTTATTTTTATTATACATTAGCTGTTGCCCGCGACTTTGTCCGCGTGAAATTCAATATTGATGTATCTGTATGTAAACATATATTTGCGTGAAAAACGTTCCTCAGAAACCGTACATTTTTACATGATAAAAACCTAAGTGATGTTCCAGACTATAACCTATCTCTGTACCAAATTTCGTCCAGATCTGTTCAGCTGGTGTGGAGTTACGTGGTGACAAACGTCCATACAAACATTCGCATTAATAATACAATGATTTTTTTTACCATCCGTATTTTTTTTTTAAAATAAATATTATCCTATATCCTTCCCAGTACCTTAAAGAATATGTGTACAAAGTTTAATGATGATGAATGATGACGATCTTATACCCCTTCAACCCTTTTTTTTCGCAATAAAATGTTATTATTACATATTATATTTCATTTATATTCCATTTCATATTATAATGTCAAATCTATCGTTTTACCAAATTTTCTCGAATTCGGTTTAGTGATTTAGGCGTAAAAGCATAAGACAGACAGAGCTACTGTCGTATTTATAATATTAATAGGGATTACGAAGAAAGATACAGTAACTAACTTATATATGCAGTTCTTTTTTAAATTAAGTATTACCTAACCTAAATCAATATAAAATAAAGTAAATAAGCATTTTATTTCCAGAAAAAAAACACAAATACAACCTAACAAAGTGCATAACAACGAAAGAGACAGTTATCTTTAATTACGCCCATTTTTGCCATAGACTAATAGATTTAAGATTTATTTGACTTTTTAGAGCTAAGTTACGGTTCAGATATAGCATTATTATACATTATTTAAGAACTAATCAAATTTTACTTAAATCGCCACATATTTTTAGTAAGACGGAATTTTTTTTACCCAATATGTGACAGACTTCTTAAAAATTTAAGATTATCCAAAGATCCTTTATTATTTTTGAGGAGTAAAAAAGAACACAGTTTGAAAATCCTGATAACAGGTGTGAATATTAATTTTTAAATTTACCAAATTACCTATTTTTAAAAATACCTATTTT
The DNA here is from genome assembly GCA_018246295.1 of Papilio alexanor hazarajatica. Classification (NCBI taxonomy): domain Eukaryota; kingdom Metazoa; phylum Arthropoda; class Insecta; order Lepidoptera; family Papilionidae; genus Papilio; species Papilio alexanor. Next base: position 1,522 of record DWLR01002379.1, on the reverse strand, counting down.
TTTACTATTTCATGCCATCTGGCGACCTAATGAAGCACAAAAACACGCAATCCCGTACAACCGAAATGTCTAACTTAAGTATAACCATGATCAGCCCATTTGACAATATAGATCGAAGGTCAAGTTAAATTTTCAAAATGTCTATTTTTAACTTTGTACTATCTTTGAACCATCGTCATTTTATAGAATATCATATATATAGTAAACTAAAGTTTTGTCCCAATCAACTATTCATTTTATAGCATCTTTTCTGAAGAAATGTTTAATGTAACACTTTAAATTGATATAACTTTTTTATTTATGCACCGATTTAGATGAAATAAAAACTTAATCTAACGACTGAAGCTAATTACTACACATTGGCGAAAACCGCATCCAAATCGGTTAAGCTGGTTCTGAGATAGCGTGAACATTGTAATAGACAAACAGACAAAAAATTTAAAAATCGTTGTTTTGAGTTCTATAGCATTGGTAAATACCCGCTGTAATAGTTGTGCTAATTTATTTTCCTTGTACAGACACCGATCAGTTGCGATTTTATTATTTGTATAGATGTTAATTGAATACTACACAATTACACAATTCACAGACAATACACAAATACACAGTTTCAATTACACAATCTTCTTTCCATTGATGAATTCAGTTCCTCCCCACAGCCTAAGACGTGTTCGTCCTGTCCCCATGAGAGATCTTCTGTGCAAAGTTTAAAGTAAACTTGATAATTATTAATTTAATACATTTTTGTACCCGGGATTACTTTGTTTTGTGTTAATGTCATATGTTGTTATGATGTCTTTGTTGTTCTTCAGGTGTGGCTGTTCCTGCAGCACTACTTGCACACGGCGGAGAAGAGAAGTCTGAGCGCCGCCGAGTGCCTCGCATTCCTCTACCAGCTCAGCTTCAGCACCTTGGGCAAGGTGAGACTAACCGGAAACAATGACTACATAGACTCCACCTTTTACGTGAAAATTCGTAAACTCCAAAATATCTGCAGAAACCGACTATTTCCCACATCGTTTTATAACATTCTCTTCTCTGTCGTTGCAGTCTTGACAGACTGGTCGTGGTCGTGGTCATCGTGTAACTTTAGTGACCCGTTTAACTAGGCGCCTCCACTCTTCCCTAACTGTTGCTTTTTTTGCACATTCGTGCAGGGGGATCTCTATTGCCGCTCCGAGCTGGTCGGTCCACCTCATCGGTGATCTGCCTCTCGTCCTGGCTCCTTCTACTTTTCTTTGCGCTACTTATCGCTCGATGGACTCGTCATTTTCGTCCGATTCGTCCGAAGTACGTGAGGATGCGAGCCCGAACAATGGAGGATAGACGCTGTGTGACGCCGAGTTCTTGGAGGATTGTTTTGTAACATTAGTTATCTATATTATACAATTTCCACAAGATTACAACATTTCCAATGAAAATATAAAATAATAATGTAACATGTTATGGCCGACTTTTATAGTGACGTTTGTTTGTTTATAAAACTTAGGTGTTCATTAGAAACAGGGTATTATATCTAGCT
>DWLR01002378.1:0-15602 GCA_018246295.1 Papilio alexanor hazarajatica | reverse complement strand
TATATATATATATATATATATATATATATACACTTAGACACACCATTTGCGTCTGTAATACTTATCGGGAGAACCTTATTTTTGTTAAATGTTTCAGTGAATAATATTTTGTTACAAATCTTATTCTTATATGTAAAAACAACATCTACAACTTTACAAATAAATCAAACAAAAATGCAGTTTTTGTAAAATTTTAATAAATTTTGTAAAATATTTTAATGTGTAAAATGCAGTGCTTGTTTACAGCCTAATATAAAATTACAAATGTGTGGTATTAAAAAATAAATAAAAATTAGATAACTTTGTATTTTAAATATCGTTTTGTCTTAGACGACACTTGTGGACGCCATTGAAAACTCAGACTCTCCCTATTTGAGGCTGAAGCAGAGCACAGTGGCTTTAGCAGCGCTGCAGCAGAGAAACCCACCGAATGTGCCAAATAAATCATTACCAAAGGTAAAGTTTTCCTTTTTACTGACCATAGCCTAACTATTAATATCTTTTTCTGATCGATTGTTTACTTTGTTAGTTTATAATCAGCGAGTAACTTCAGCTATATTTTATTCGTCTGTCTACATGTTATCAACTTAAACAAAGCTGGGGCGAATTCTATATATTAAAATTATGACGAGAAAAGATTTGATTGTTTGTTTGCTCCCGATTAATTTTGATAGTACTTAAGATATTTTAGGAAGTCTTGCACTTTTAGGAAGCTGTTCTATTGATGAAAAAGTCTATACTATATTTTTTAATCTATATATCTAACCGAGCGACGCTGGGCCGGGGCGCTAGTGTTTTTATACGATATTGTAAAGCAACAATTACAATTCCTATTTATGCAGAATATTACAATTTTTTTACAGCCATCTGAATTCGGAATACTAAAGCCTGCGAAAAGCTCAATATTAAAGAAAACATTTAACGCAAACAAAACCAGCATATTCCACAAAAAGGAGCCGGCCAGACTTGACTTTGAGAACAACGATCAATTGGTGAACCTCGACGTAACTTACGACGGCCTAGGCGGACATTCTAAACCTAGATTCTTTCCGGTGACTAAGTCGCCTAAGCCTCGTTTGCCTAAGTTGACAGCTAAGCACAAACTTAGAAGACCCCCCACTACTGCAGGCAGTCGGGATATAAGCAAAATGTTTGAGAAGTTGTCAGATGGAGATACTTAATACATACACAAGAAATTATAATTATCTCCTATATTTTATGACGTAATAAGTAGTTGGATAATTTATTACAAGCATCTTTGTTAGTTTTCGGAGACGTAACTTAATAAAATAAAATAGTTAATGTGTCGAATAAAACAAATTGCCGTTTCATAACTGTTGTTAGTTGGTGAATTTAGTTTCATTAATGCTTTTACACAAATAGTAAACAAGCCGTTTGTTATATACCTAAGCAAGGACAGATATTAAATAGACAATAATTATAAACAGCTTTATATAAACACCTTTATATGCATAGCAACTGTTTGGGTGTGAAAGTTTGTTTAAGTTAACCCTAGGTTAAGTATTTGGTGCGGGCACCAATTTAGGTAAGTCTGAATTTCGTGTACAGAGTAATTTTATATATCAAATATTGAACATTGAATTTTGTAAATCAGAAAATATATTTAGAATTAATTTTTTAGGATTTTGGGCTATAAAAATAATATTGGTGGTAAAATTGTAAATATAATTTTGCTAGTCCTAATCAACACAATAAATCGTATTAAACAAAATGGGAATATTTCCAATGGGAATACTCAACAACATTGGCTAATCCATAGTTTAGTATAGTTCATGCAATATTTATATTCAACTCCGTATTATTGAAATTGAATAACTGAGAATATGTACACAAATTAGAATTGACTAAGAATGAACCCATCATTTGAGTATTGTTGTTGACACTAGTATCAAACCAATTTTGGAACCCATCAAATTCTATAAAAAATAACTTAAGTTCTGTCCATATAACTAAATAGTCTCATATTTTAAATTTCAAGTCTAGCCCACATTTGGTAATAACATGAGAATGTATATAATTGTTTAATCACTTTTTGATTTTTGTTAAAATATACATAAAATGATGTTTGCCAAAATATAAATTAAATGATTGTTAATCAATTGAAAGAGAGATTCAAATTTGCAAAAAAAAGGTAAATGATGGATTTATGTGACTGTTGTAACTATTATCTTTGTATATCATTCGAAATGCTGTAATTCAATAATAAATTCGTATTTAATATGCTTTATTTTATTGATTTATTGCGCAAAGATTTAAACAATAAAATATAGGAAGTATTAGAAACTAATTAAAGTGACGTAGGAAATAAAACAAACTGAATATTGAACATATTACATTGAGATATGTATATATTATTTGTAACAAAATCCATACACTGATCCAATTGGTTAAGAAATATTAAAGCATCAACATAATTATAACTAACATTAATGGTAAACTTATTACATATTAATCTTAACAACTTAAAATAGTATGACTTAAATAATTTTCCCTCATTTGATTGATGCGTTATTGTGGTTATATACTTCACTCGATCTTTAGCACATATCTTCATACAACGCAAATCTACATATATTTATCATATTCTGCTACTGATATTGTATTATAAGACAATTTGGGTGTGTAGCTATCATTTTTGAAAATTTCATTTATTATCGTTCCTCTATTTTAAGCTACTTTTTTCTGATGAGTTTTAAAATTGTTAATTGTTGCCCTGTGATGCAAAGGTACATCAACCCTTTGCGCTCAAGGCCATTTCCGCTCTGACTTATCAGCACCTTACCAGTGTTTCGTAGTGCTTTTGGTGAATTTCTTAACTCTAACTTAAAATAATTATACACAGAAATTCACACATAGAACTTTTACATTTTAATATTGAATGTATCTTTACAACAATATCAATAATTTCTTAAATATTAGTCTTTGTAATTTTTCTTTGCATGATATCTCATGTAGCAATTGCTGAGATGCATGCCCAAGATTTCAGGACAATTAGTGTCACAATTGTATGTCGTTTGATGTCTTTTGCCAGGTTTATTTCTTTGAGAGCGGATTTTGCTAACTTGCTTAAGCTTCTGTTAAAATGTTATGCAATGTCCTGGAGACTTCAAAGATTTTCTTAAGAAACAGTACATTGAGGCCAATTGAACTGCAGGATAGACACTGTCCATATGTTTTATATAAATTATTTACATTTAAATTCAACTAACTTCAAAGATCACAAACATAAACAGGATATCACCAGATAAGAAAACATAAGTAGTTATCACCACCCATTGAATTTCCACACCAAACAAAATGGTCTCTTGAGTTTTTTTACTCAAGTGTAAAGGGTTAAAAATTGTATCATCCAAGTATTGAGTATAAAACAAGTGTGATGCTGTATCTTCTATGAGTTAATGTTTATATATTATTTGTTGAAAGCTTAAAGAATGAATTTAATAAAATGGCATACATTTACTACTGTTGTTTTATTGTTACTAAGGTCTAAAGATTACAGAATATAGCTCTGTAGCTGTAGCTTGTGTTCTACTATTAGAACACATTATATCTTAACTATTGCCCACAATGGCGTCTTCAATGGTTATTTTGTTGGGGCTAAATTAAGTCACCAAAGTATCATTTATTTCTTGATGTGTAACTTGTATTTGTTGTGAAGTCTCCATAAGTTTTTGTGATGCAAGATACTCGGCATATTGTCGACGCATTTCAGCCAACCTGAGCATTGCCTTGAACACCTCCTGCTCAAGTCGTTCTAAAGCACTTTTCTCTTTTCTTCTAGCCAATTTCTTAGTTAAAACTGATATGGGGCATCGTGAAAGATTGGTTCGCTTTCGTGGCATTCTTGTAAATAAATGTTTTTATCTTCTTTTTTTACAAAATCTGTAATGTCAAAAAATCTTATATTTACTACTATATTTTATCCTTACTGCCTTTACTATTAAAGTAAAAAAAGAAACGAATGCATAGGGTGTCACATCGGCTAAGAAAAAAAAAATCTTTCTTATGATACAATCATATCTTTATACTTTAATATTCTATTAAATCAAATTTTAAAAAGTATAATAATATTTTACTATTAACAGATACGTTTAATAAAAGGCAACATATTATTTTTGTTCAATGTATTAATTTTTCGTAGGACTAGGCCTACCGTAATATAATGTGTCTTCTGGTCTTCTTTAAATTCATTCTACAATTTACGATTCACTGACATTATCCAAATAATCTAAAATTAATATGGTCATGGAAAAATTGATACAATCTTTTTTTATCGAACAATAATATTATTAATGAATAATCTATTTCCAACTTACACAATACATTTTTTCATATACATTGAACGGAAAACACGCGCACAGTGAACTTTACAATAAATTTATTATTATAATTTAAATACTATGTTCAACACAACATACGTTAAACCACAAAGTAAATTCTAAATTTCTGGAGGTGGGACATATAAACAGGAACAGGTTTTGATACTAGGTTTCACTCAATACTTTTAAGTACCGAGCATGTGGGGACTAAAAGAACGAGTATTTAGAAGTATGTATTGTGGTATAAGTATTTCGTAATCTATAAGTATTTAATTTTGTAGAAGTATTTTGTACCTTAGAAGTATTAAATACTTCTAATTACTGACGTATTGCAGAAATTTGTTATAATGTGGAAGTATTTTTTTAGTACAAATGTAAAAGTAGAAGAATAGAGTTTTGTATTTTTTCGTCGTCCGGTAGAACCTCGACAGGTTTTAGGTTTGAGGATGGAGTAAATCGTTTTATTTTTCGCCGTTCGCTATGACACAGAAAATTTTGGTCTTCCACAACACATGAAATCAATACTCCTAAATACTTCTAGGAACTAGTATTTAGAACGCGATTTGCAAATACTCGTACTCAAATTCTAATTCTGCAATTTACTTAGTATGTCCCATCTCTAGTGACTTACGCGAGGAGAATGTCGCGTAAGTCATCTCATGTAGCGCTGGACATCTTGCTTGTTTTCGCTTAGGGAACGAAACCATGTGACATGAAATATTTTCATCTCGAGATCACTTAGAATAATATGATTATTTAGAATATTAAAATTGTTTTTTTTTAATCGTCGTAATAAGAAATTCTAAGTCCACCATTTTCTCGTTCTGTTAAGATTTAACCCTCCATCATTAATATAAACAAACATTTATAATATACACTGCCGACCAAAAGTTTAAGACCGTACAAAAACAACATAATTATCTACCAATTGTAATAAAATCCTATAATATAAATAAAAGAAATGCAAATCTGCATATGTTAATGTTAATATCGAATATTTAAAGAAATCATTCTTTTGTTCACTTTCAAGTTATTTGACAGTAAACATCTATTGCTCCAACACCGACAAACGTTGCGCTAGAGTCAGATGGTAGAGTCGTAGTAATATTTTTATGATGTGCTATTTTTATGAAAAGCACGCGAAATTAGCAGAAAATTGCGTTATGCCATCGTTGTTTTAGATAATGACGGCAAATCCGAACGTGAGATTGCTTCACAACTGAAGTTATCGAAGACTTGTGTTCATGGGACAATAACTCGATACAGGGAGGCAGTTTTCAAGACTGTGCACGCTTGGGAAGGCCGAGAGCTACCATGTCTAGTGAAGATAATTTCATTGTTGTTACGATCAAGCAAAATAGACGCTTAACAGCACCAGAAATCCGCGTTGAAGTAAACAAAACAAAGTTAAACCTTTATCATTGACTACAGTAAAATGGCCACTGAGAGATGCGAAGTTGTATAAGGCCACAAAACAAGAAAAAACGGATGCGTGGGCACTTGCCCATAGAGATTGCACTGAAGAAGATTTTAAAAAAGTTCTTTGGACCGATGAATCCAAGTTTGAACTATTCGGTTCAAAACGAAGAATTTAGTGCGACGCAGTGTCCAAGAAAAGATGATGCCAGACTGTGTAATCCCAACAATCAAGCATGGTGGTGACTCAATTATGGTCTGGGTTTGCTTCTCTAGCCAAGGAACTGGCGATTTGATCAAAATTGAAGGAATTTTTAAAAAGGAACAGTACAATTTTTTTTTTACAATAAAATGCTCTTCCTCCCGGATTGTGATTGATTGGAGATAGATTCATTTTCCAACAAGATAATGATCCGAAGCATAGCTCAAAATTATGCACAGGACATTTAGAAGAGAAAGAGGCACAATGGGTGTTAAAAACATATGTTTGGCTCCTCAGAGCCCGGATCGCAGTCCCATTGAACTTTTGTGGAAAGAGCTTGATAGGAACGTCCGTAATCGTGGCCCATCCTTGCAAGAAGAAATGTGGAATGCTTTATGCTAAAGTTGGACCAATACATCACAAGACATCATCAACAAATTGATTGCCCGTATGCCGAGACTTGTGAAAGAAATCCTAGAATGTAAAGGAGGCTTTTTTGATAAAAAATCAGTTTGGCTAACTATAGCCTTTTTTAGCATGGACTGTTAATATTTCTTTACTCTTTTAAATTATATTGTTTGTCAATCGGTTTTTTATAAGATGATTAAACAGGTTAATTAAACATTTAATATTTTATTGGAGTTTTATTTTATTTTTCTACTTTAATTAAGGTGGTCTTAAACTTTTGGCCTGCAGTGTATGTAAATAATAAATAAATATGAACACAGCACTAACCGCCACGACTAATTACCGAGGAGGGTTGGCGTTAGACAAGCAGCCAGTCGTAAAAATTATAGCCAAAACCAGTCGCACTATAGACTACAGTCGAGTCCTGGATATATTTAAGAATAAGTAGTATATACCGACTCTACGTTAGTGAGAAAAGGGCAGAGAGATGAAATGACTATTCGCCCCGACTTCCTCTGACAATATTTTTAAGAATACTAAGCAGTGGCCTACACTACAATATGTTCTGCGCACTGACCTATTTATATCTATAGAGGTCAGTGGTTCTACGGCATTTGTTTTGGGACATTATAGGTAGATTATATACCCGCTTGTCCCCTAGTGTATCTAAGGCTTTAAAGTTTATACGTATATTGTAACATAAACGATACATTGAAATTTGAATACCTGACAATTCTTGTCACTGTCACATCCATTCATATTTAAATGCTCTTTGTCATGTCATTATGACAACCGAGGAGGTGTCCCATGGGCTATAGATTATTTTTAAAACCATTTCTATTTATAAATTACTAAAGATTTGCATATAATAACGTAACGTTTTATTGGGGGCATTGCCGTGTTTAACCCATAAAAACACAGTACGCATCAAAATGCGTGTGTATTTTTATTTGTTTACGCGCGTTAAAAGGCCGCTTATTTAAACTTTAGTCGTCAAAAATGTGTTAATTATTATAAACAAAGTAAAAATCATTGCAATTTTATTCATAGAACACGATGTCTTCCGTGTTAGGACAGTTATAAATAGTGTAGATAAGATCGTAGAAACTATAATCTTTATTTTGTTTTCTGATTAGACGATATGGACGTGCTAATTTTATGTGAAAGAAGACTATGTATATTATATTTAGGACAATTTTGATGTTTATCGTATCGTAGTGGTGAATTGGTTATACAAATAGATAAAAAATGCCTGGAAAAATAAAGGTTAAAGTTCTTGCTGGACGTAATTTACCGGTGATGGATAGGGCAAGCGATACGACGGATGCGTTCGTGGAAGTTAAGTTCGGAGGCGTAACCCACAAGACCGATGTCTGTCGGAAGTCACTGAACCCTCATTGGAACAGTACAGAGTGGTACAGGTTCGAGGTAGGTTTTATTTTGCACAAGTTTTTTAATCACCCTTTACATCATTGACCTCATTGTAATTTTTTTTGGGATATTAAGTTTAAATAAAATTGGTTATGGATGGCCAACCTGCTAGGGTTATAATATATTAAAAATGTTATTTCCATATAGGAAGTCTTACTGCTGAGCAAAGCGTTAAACACTATTACTATCTCATGTTTTTTGTTTCACTTACTACATACTTAAGTGAAAACAAATCTAACTTTTTGCTGCTATAGCAAAATATTGATTACAAAAGTGGAGAGAAAAACTTTTTTGTAGCATGTATACACTTGCAAATAATTATATGAAATATATAATAGTATAAAAAAAACTGAAAACAAACAATAACTAAATAATTTTGCTCCCTGTCTGATTTTGATAACTTCCAATATTTGGTTTATTTTAACAATTTTTTTAAATGTATTTGTTAATATTTCATAGTGACATTGATACATATTATATTCAACAATAAATTTTCGTTTTGATGACATTTCTGATTTTATGAAAATATTTCCAAAGTCATTTTTTAACTTTGAATGTCTGGTAGTTATGTTCAAACATTGACAGAAACTGCCGAGAATTTATTTGTACAATATATAAATCATATCTCAAGAAATATATGTCCTTACAACTTACTATTTTTATATAACATGTCCGGAAAACAGTTATTTAATATAAAATATCAGGAGACTGTTAACAACAAAGTCAAAAAAAGAGATAAATTGAGTTGTCTTACTGCCCCCGGTCGCATTATGTGGGCCTCTGGGATCTCTTACTGGTGTCTCGGATAACTCTTTTCCTGATCACACTTATTGGACTACTCCGAAAACAGACTATACCACATGCCTCATGTTATTTGAATTTTCTGAGTTTTTGAGTTTTAATAAATTTTTATACAAATACATCTGCAGCTAATCATGGGTTTACAGAATTGGTTACAGAGAACGATTCATAGGTATGTTGCTCATGCAATTTACAGGGATGGATTAGAAATCTCGTAGATAAAGACCAAGACAGTCTATTCTATAATTTATAGATAAGTATGAATAAAATCAAATTAGAATCATACCTACTCATTTTCTAAATATGTTTTTAATGTAACAGGTGGATGAATCAGAGCTCCAGGATGAACCTCTGCAACTGAGACTGATGGATCATGATACATACTCGGCTAATGACGCCATCGGCAAGGTGGTGATCAGCCTCGCGCCCCTGCTTGCCAGAGAGGCCAACAATGCTAAGGGCACAGGAGGACCACCCGGTGGTGAGTCATCTTGTTTTGGTGCCATTGTCAGTGCCAAGTTTTAAGTAAGGTTTGGATACAGTTGAAACAATTTTTTTGTGGTCCAGAAAAAATATTAAGGGCTTCGAGTCATATTATATAGAAAACAGAGCAGTTATATGATAATGATACCTAAATTATAATTATAATATCACTCACGGGAGCATTGCATGGTATAGCGAAATGCTTACCTAAAACCATAAAATACATAATTTATAATTCATTGGTCAAGTCACACATTGATTATTTGATAGAAATTTGGGGAACTGCTTGCAAAACAAAAGTAGAAAAATTACAAAGAACACAAAACAAGTTAGTAAAAGCTTTATTTAACTACAATTATTTAACCCCTTCAGATAAGTTGTATAAAGATACAAAAATTATGACTATAAAACAAACATACAAATACTATACATGCTTACTCATTCCAAAAATTCTTAGCAGAGATGTTCATACTAAAATAACGTCTATTAAAAAAGAGCAAGTACAAAAAATTAAATTACGAAGTGCTAATAAGTTGATATCTCGATCGGCAAGAACAAATTATGGTAGTAAAACAATTGAATACGAGGGAGTACAATTTTTAACAAATTAGCTGATGACATAAAAAATGTCAAGTCTTTATATAGTTTTACAAAAAGACTGAAATATTACTACCTCAATAAACAATAAATAAAATAATAATAATTTGGTGTAAATCAGTTACTTATTTAATCAGAATGTGTATATGTGTATGTGTGTGCGCGTGTATATTAATATACATAAGTATTGAGTAGCTATGATATAGGTAAATATGTTTTATATTATCTGTTTAGACCGTTTTAATTGAACATTAATACAAAATAACAATAATGGAAAACATCGGTTCATTATAATTCATGCCACATCTAGTTTACACGCACTTCATTACATCTGCGGCACTTCGACCGCATCAGTCCTTCACTTTTTGGTTTTGTTTACAAATTATGTATGTTTACCCACATTTTGTGCTTTCTTATTTTGCTATATCTAATAATCTGTATGCTTGCAACATGTTTTATAATATTATTTGTATATTCCTTAAGTAAGAGAATTGTAAATTCATATTAAGGAAAAAAACTTCTAAACCTAAACCTAAATTAATATGTAATATTATTTGGTGGTTTAAGTATAGACCTTCAGCGGATCAAATACAGACTGAGTCTGCTTGTTGCCAACCTACAATATAGATCTTCTATCCTCGGCTCATTAAACGTTAGATGGAGACATGAAGCAGTTGTTCAACAAATAGACCGTTTCACAGATTACAGAACATGTAGGACATGTATTTATACTTTTCATATTATCTAATAAGCAAGGTGTCATATGGTCCAGTCCTTTCGACCCTCATTCCTCTCGTTTCTTCGGTTAAAAAAATCTGAGGTTGTCTTACGTTTTGTTACATTATTCGCAGGCGCCGTGATGTCTGGTTGGATACCCGTATTCGACACGATGCATGGGATCCGGGGTGAATTAAATGTCATTGTGAAGGTGGAATTGTTCTCAGACTTTAATAAGTACAAGACCTCCAGCTGTGGTGTACAGTTTTTCCACTGTGAGTATAACTTACTTTTTTTTTTCTTTTCATTTCTTTACTTAAAAGATGTTGGTAGATTATGTAAATAATTTACTTCCATTCTTTTTAACCATTTCAACTGAGGGCAAAAGTCGATTGAACCATCGACCTTACGTTTTGCAGTCCATAAAGAAATGTCAATTGAGAGTGGTGATCACATAGCATCAGAGGAGTGGCTCGCTTGATTGCTTTCCATAACAAAATTACGCCCTTCTTTTTGTTGCAGGTCCAATGATCCCGCCGGGGTACCGCGCCACCGCCATCCACGGCTTCGTGGAGGAGCTGATCGTGAACGACGACCCGGAGTACCAGTGGATCGACAAGATCCGCACGCCCAGAGCCTCCAACGAGGCTAGGCAAGTGGCGTTCATCAAGCTTAGCAATCAGGTGAGACTTGGTATAAGCAGAATTTGATTTGTTCCTTCTATACTACTATTTAAACAAGAACTACGTAAAAAAGACGTGCTCGCTATAACTTTCATATGGGCCGCGATTCCACTCATTATGAACAAAAGCAATTGTTAATTAAAAATAAAACAGTAAGCCCGAACTGACTGCACTGAATAAGAATCGGACGACAACTCGCTCTTTAAAATCGGTCAAGCTGTTTGGATACAGGCGGTCACAATAGAACGGACATACACACATACATCAATACATTTACACATACCCGCGAAAAATATTACCCTCCTATCAGTCGGGCAAAAATACATTTTGTCGTGAAATTCTCACTAATTTAATTAGTGCTTTAGTTAATACAAAGGAAATCATTTTTTTTCATGAATGTGCATCATTATGTTTAACGAAGATGATAGACGTGGAAGATCTAGACTTCACCTAGAACTATAGACTGATTTAAAATTTGTTAAGTTTTATTTTCTAAGGTGCAACGCCTGGTGGGTCTGAAGGCCGCAGAGCTTGGTGCTAACGCGGTGGTGGGCTACCAGCAGGACTTCGATCTGGAGGGCGAGGCGGGCGTCGTAGCGAGAGCTATCGGTATGAACCATGTTTTGGTTTAAACGTAAAGTAAGAATATGAGAATAGTATCAATTCCGTCGTTGCCATCATCAGTCTGTTTCAATCTACTGAACGTGATGTAGAAATAAAGTCAGAAACTATTTAGGAATTCTCGAACCAGCATTGATCACCGTAGCTTAATGAATTTCCATATCTTCGTTAGCGCACAAATAAAATGTTTTCCCAGGTACCGCCGTCAGCATAGCCCCACTGCCAACTCCGAGCCATCCAATTAATATACCACCGTGTTCACAGCAGTGAGTATTGAACTCTAAAATATACCGAATCTCGCAAAATATTGAATTGTCTTACCTACTTAAGTATAGTACAAGAAAAATTTACGCTTAAAAGTCAAAAAGTTGAAACAATAAATTTTCAGAACAAAATCTTGTTTTATGTGATAAGATGGCTAAGTAATTGAAATCACCAGAAGTAATAAATATTTTTATACTGACCAGCTTTAAATGTGATTCAATGTTGTCCCGTGGTTTCAAGTAACTATTTTTCTAAATTAAGTGGAAATAATTGAATTAAAATACTCATTTATATTTGTTTGCATGGTTTGTTGTGTGTCTCATGTTGGCTAAAACTAGGCAGCTAATGAAATATTTGGATATTTTGGCGACTGACGATGAAAGCGTAACGGATCTGGCGGAATATTATCAGAACCATCAGGAGGAACTGCTGAAACTTCTTAATATATTAAATCCTAAAGCTCCGTATCTTCTAGATGATCCCGATACTATAGATGAAGATGAGAAAAGCTTGGAATTTACAAAAGAATCTAACGCTAAGAATTACGTAGGCGATCGTTCTATCTATCAAGAAGACTACGTCTCCCGGCAGAGTTTGAGACACCTCTCAGAAGACCAGACCGATTTGAATCGATTGTTAAACAGAGCAAGCGATTACGATTCCGACAGTTCTGGACCGTTACAAAAGATAAAAAAGATCAGAACAAGTTTCTTTACTAAAAGATTTTCAGCATCTAGATCGCGTAAATCGGAAAAACAAGACGATCAAGTTTCAATTAAATCAAATTCCTCCGACAATTCACGTATATCTTTGACAGATATAAAAAATGAACTTAAAAAGCTAAAGAAGTTGAAGAAGCCGAAAATTCGTAAAGTGGTAAATAATGAAGAGGAAGGTATAGGCATGGCCTCCATATTGGCCAGGTCAGTGATACATGCACATACAAGTTTGGCGTGCATCGCAGAATCTCACGATTCGGAGCATTCCCCGGCTTCGACTATGAGACAGACGAGCGAATCCGAACCCACTTTGAATGTATCCGATGATGAAAAAGTTAGAGGCGACTTAACTCGCGCCCCTACCGATGATGCTGAGAAAGATAATAAAATAATTATACCAGAAATATTTTGCTCATCTTTGGAGAATATCAAAAGTGTCGATAATGATACCAAAGCCGACGATACAAAACAAAGAAAGCTATCTGAATCCTGTCCGACCACACCAGTAGTTGTTAGAAACGATAATCTCTTGAAATTGCCTGGTGAAGGAGATTTTTACGGCTCAATATCTTCTGCATTATCTGTCGGCAGTTCTGAGTCAACCAGCTCGGAGGAAGATGATGAAAGTTTTGGATTAAAAGACTCAAATAGAACAATTGAAACTACTAGTTCTGTAGTTCAATCAGTTTTAAGCCACGATGCTAATCCCGACTTTATTGCACAAATGGAAAGAAAACTAACTTCTCTTGAAGAGAAAAAGCACAGCTCAGGTGACGAAAGTAGTGTAATGACTGGTCAAAATAATTATAAAGATACAAGAGATGTTGTGGAAGTTAGCCTTGAAGATGATAACCTGAAAAATAATAAGGAAAAAAGGAAAGCTAATACGGAAGAAAAAACAGATAAAGATGTTAGTAATGGATGTATTCCAACCTCTTCGAAAGCAAACTCTCATAAGGATAACAACAAGTGCGTAGCTTTACTACCCAGTAACCCTATCAAAATCAACAACCCCTTTGTTCATAAGAAAGCTTGTAAGAGTATTAGCGCACCCTCCTCCCCCGTAGATAAAAAAGGCTTTGTATACCGCTCATCAAAACGTATTAAGCTTCAAATATCTAAGATCACCAAGAGTAGTATGATCAAAAGCTTGTCTCATTACACCCTTAGGCCAAAGAAAAAACACGAGACTCCCAAAACTGCTATGAGTCAGCCCGGTTCCACCTCTGACGTAACATCAAAGGCACCTAGTGAAACAGTGTTAGGCTCCCCTTTTCTCTCTTATACAGATCTGTTGAGTCTTGATAAAGATGGATTTAACTTGAACCGTCGTCACAAAAGCGATGAAACGGGCATCGCAAAAGTTTCCATGTACATCGGATCCGAACCAGTTTCGCGGATGTCTTTTAGTAGTCCCTCGGGATGTCAGAGTAAAAGTCAAAGCTTCCGCGAGCAGAGGTCCCGGAAAAAAGAAAGATCGTCAATCAGACCGGCCGGTTTGGTTCAAACCGCTATGGAAACTATTTTGATCGACAGAGTGCAGTCTCTCTTGATACCGACGTCGCCCGATCCGATCAAAAGTACTGATAAGAAATTTTTTGATGACGTGAATGAAAAATTGGAGCAAGTCGAGGTGTCTAGAAAGAAACAAGAACAGAGTAAATTTCAGCCACATGAAACAAAACAAGCAGATGATGTTGAAAGAATTGCAAAAGATAAAAGGAAACTTGTCAGACAAGACAGCATCCATTCGATCGCATCGACTAACGAGTCGTCCAAAATATCCAAACCTTTAGACCCTAATCACATCATTCCATGCAAGTTAACAAACGCACCGGTGTTGCAACACTTTCATCCCATACTTAGCGGCGCTCCATTAGAAAGTATACCATCGCTGCCGGAGACCAGTTTGGACCGCACCGAGAGTTTAGACGTAGAGGGGATAGAGAAGTGTGGGGGGACTAACAATGCTAGCGCGTGTGGTGACTTGCATGCAGCGTGGCGTTTTGACAGGAGCGAGCGGGATAGGGGGGATAAGGATAAGGGGTCGCCGCGACACGCGCGCCACGAGTCCTACGGCGGCCGCGAGCCGGCGCCCGGGGCCGCCGCGACGCCCGCACAGAACGCCTCGCTGAACTCATCCTCGATACCAGTTGGAATTCATCGGAGGTCTTCAGATTCTGATCTAAGCATAACGCCTAAAGGTTTTTATAAAATTTTATTTATTATCTATGTATGTAGTTTAGGGACCGCTGCTACCCCCTTTTTGGCTTATTTTTTTTTCATTTTTCGAGATAATTTTTTTCTTTTTAAATAATTATGGCGAATTTAAAAAAAGAGCAAGCTGTTTCATTTCACTTACACATCTTTGTAAAGTACTTATAAAGTCGAGACGCCTTCTTTAATAAATAAACGGCAACAATTGTTGAAATAAAAGATATTTGAATATACCTGAATACAAGAAACGTGTCAAACATCCAGGGAGTTCCTTGAACGCTTCCGGGGGCAACGCGGGCACGGGCGGCGGCGCGATCCTTCGGCCCTCCATGAACAGCAACAACCTGGAGATGCTGGAGTACCCTTTTCTCACCATGACGGAGTATCCTCCCGGCTTTATCGTGCATATAGGTGCGTGTATACATAGATTATCATAGAAAAATTGCCGCAAAGATCGGTTCCATGCCCTCAGCCAGTGGTATTACGCACTGACGATTATCGGACAATCTTATGGGAGGCTTATAATGCAGTATATTACTTTAATACTACTCTGTGTAAAAAGTATCGGGAATATGTCAATAAAAAGACCCGCGTAAAAGTGATCGTTCTAATTTTTTTACTGCATTTTGGTAGCACTGTACTGATTTAGCGCGCAAAGTTTGAGCGGGATCTGTCATTTAATTTGTTTTAAACTACACTTTTT
>DWLR01002377.1:0-15606 GCA_018246295.1 Papilio alexanor hazarajatica | reverse complement strand
CACAAATGTTTGTCTTGGGTGGGAATCGAACCCACGACCTACGGCGCAGAAGGCAAGTGTCTTGCCACTGCGCCAACAGGTTATTTTTTCTATTCTACATATATTTTTGTATCGTGCTGTGGGTCTATGTTATCTGAAAAATAAATTCATTATCGTAAATCTAATGTAACGCAAAAATATAAATACCACTGATTTATGCTGGAACCCTCTGAGATCGTAGCTTCGATGCCAATTGAATTAAATTTTAGCCCATACTTGTATGTCATATCTGTCACTTCCATACCATTTCTAAACTACTAGTAGAAATTTGTAATTGTGACTGCAATGCGACGAAGTTTATTTTTTTTATCGTACATATGTATTTTATCTAAGGTCGTTTAAGAATTCATTTGGAAAGCCTCTCGAGGCGTATTGTAGTACGTATTGTTAAGAAATAATGGAGCGCGCGAAACAATTATTTTGAAGTTCGTAGCGTCTTTTGTTTTCAAAGACTTCCCTTAATTGTATTAACGTCACATAAAAGAGTTTAAGAACTCGATCGATGCAGTTATCTAAATAATGTAATGATAAAAATCGATAGTATTGAAATTTATAACGATCGGTCGATTATTCTAGGCTATTAAAATAAATCTAAAATATTTGAACGTCGAAAAGCTAGGTGCATCTCCTGTCAGAATTGTTTTATAAAAGACCTGGGGCATGAGATTTGTCTTTTGTTGCAATTTCAATGGCGACATAGCCACGCAAACGATTTCGATTAACCGAGAAAGTATTATTGCCGTACGTAGAAAATATTACATTAATTATACTAAGTATTTACGTATTTAATTAAAAAATGGCTGACAATTTATTTCATGCCATATCCTCTCCTTCCTTTGCTTTACTGACTTTTGATACTTCTTCAAGTTTTGCGGATATTTGTGGATTATTTGTCATTTAACATGTGGATCAATTCCGATTACTTTTTCCACTTCTAGGCCAGTATTCTATGAAATTAATCAACGATTTGAATTTATTCAACTTGAGCACAGCATCATCTATCGGTAGCTTGTAAAACTAACTCCTAACTCTAAAAAGTGGTTACTTTATAAATTGTAACCATTAATCAAAAAAAATACTTTTAAAATGCCATCTAGCGCCGTAACTATACAAATTAATTTCAATGGCTTCATATAGAGTGCATTAGTTGTACGAGAAAATAAAAGAGACAAAACCTTTGACATGTTTTGGAAATATTTCTATTATTTAAAAATAGATGGCGATATGTCATATGTCGAAAAGTAGAAGAAAACTTCATCCATTATGGCCTCCGGCCTATGTTCAACTGGACTGCTAGACCTGGATGTAAATGTACACTTCGCGCTCAGAAAGTTGGCTGTTAATATAAAGCTTGCTACTGCGCGCGAATTATATATAAACTTGTGCTTAGAATAAAAAAAAATCTCACCAAGTTTTCTACTAATAGAATATCGACAGGATATCTACTTTGTGTTTTAGATATTCCAATTTTCATAGCTTAAACGTATCTTATACGTATAACGTTTAGTTTTTCTAAGTTCATGAATTAAAACTATGACGTACTCGACTTAGCCTTGAACTAGGGTACAGCCCTATGATAGGTACTCTGGGGAAAACACGAATCGAGTAACATAATCGGTTCAGCCGTTCAGGCTGGATTTAGATCTAGGTGGTCATAATGGAATGGACATACATACAAACCCACACAAACATACTTACATTTCCGCGAAAAAATTACCTTCTTGTCAGTCGGACAAAATATATAGTATACTTTTTTTTACATTTTTATGTAAAAAAATTTTGTCGCTTGTTCGTTTGCCACCTTTTTAGGTGGCAAACGAACAAGCGATCACCTAAGTGACCACTACGTATAGACATCAGACAGTAAACACAGATGAGTTGATGGATGAACAGAAAAATGGAAATTTCCTTCTCCTATCCAAATCCCCGTCAAATCTTCTTTCCCTTCTCACCCTTTTTTTATAAGAAAATGGTGGGAAGAGGAAGAGGACTAAAATTAGGCCTCCGGCACCTCACTCAGCAGAAGAAACGCAGAATAATTCTACTTCACGTCTTTCTTCTGTGATGTCGTGGTATTTCATCGGTCGAGCGGGCCATTCGTGCAACAGATGTTATTGTTGCGGACTCTACCACAGTTAAACTGTTAAAGTCCACAACAACCGTCTACGTAGGTAATGTAGTTTTCTCGGGAGGAAAAGTTATAAAAGCGCTTCATTAGTTTCTGTACCTATAACAAGTTTTCCCTCCATGTAGTATTAACCTAAACAGGAAAATATATGTTGACAAAGGAGTCATGTAATAGATCAAAAATACATCGACCATTATTCACATATTAAACAATGTCAATATTAATAGTTTTCTAGAGGATTTGGGTTTATATTCGTTAACCATCTACTGGTTAACGAATACAAGCAAAAAATAAAAAAAATTCAATAAATAGGCTAGTAAGCCTAATATTATTACGGGGTCTTTTCTCAATTTTCCTCGCGCGAAATATTAATAATTTAATTTCGCGAATAATAAATTAGATATTTTTAAATATTAGCAGATTATTGAAAATGATTTACAAAAAATACTACAAAACATTTCAATACATATATGTTTCTTTTGTAAACCCTAACTGTTACCCTAAAAAGGATGAATTAAAAAAATTAATAGCCTAACCATTAATAGAAGTCCATTGGTATAACCAATCTCATAGCGTATTGCTATGAGATTGGTTATACCAATGGATATAAAAAAATATCCATTTTATATATTAAATGCAGTAATAACCACGATCGTGAATCTTTTTTATAAATTTAGTAACCTCTAATTGAATTAGAGAGAGCATAGCTCCAACAAATTTTGAGATTGGACGTGTCGTAATGATTTCTTATATTTACGGCAATATTATACATTAAAACGTTTGAGATGTTAATCATTAATAATTAATAAAAACTAAATTCGATTCGTATAAGCATATGACAATAATAATTATATAGGAAAACTATTGTTTATTTATTTAATGTGAATCTATTAGACATATTCATTAATTAATATATTTATAGATGTATCGATCACTTAATTTTGTCAAATATATCCTGCTACGAAGTTACAAGTTACCTACTTTACCCAATGTTTACTCTCCGCTAGTATCAAAACACTACTCACCATCGTTTAATATATTTATATCATATAATTATAACGCAAACAAGTAATTGTTAATTATATATATATTAAATTTAATTTTGTAATTTCGTAGCGGGATATATTTGACGAAATGAAGTCATCGATACATCTATAAACATATTAATTTATAAACATGTCTAATAGATTCGCACTAAATTAATAAACAACAGTTTCCCTTTAGATAATTGTACCAAACGTTATGCACACGGTCTGAATTAGGAATCCCTTAGGAATTTTTTTCTATATTTAACTAAAACTAATTGAGAAAATAACCAGCGATAAAAATAACAAGATAACGTAACAGGATTGTTATTTTTTTAAATATTCGTTGTTTATGGAAATAATTTATTAAATAACATTTCTTTTAACCGTTCCAAGTAATTCTAAGCTATTGCGAAAATAGTGGTAGTAAATATTTGAACAGCAAATTCGACACCGTGACCTCATATTTCCAGTTCTTCTGTCTTAACTATTAGGCTATTGGCGCTTTATAAGATAAGTGGATAAACGAGCCCGATGTTTGGTGATCACCGCTGCCCTAAATATCCACAACACCGGAGGAACTGAAGATGCGTTGTGAACCTTAAAGCAGTATGCTCTTTTCTTAAAGTACGTCAAGATCCGTTTTTACTAGACCACAGGATCAAGAACTAAATAACGGGAAAAACTATTATATGTGAAGTGAGCTTAAATCCATTCTATAAGACAGGCTAAAACGTCGCGTGAGAATTCGTGTACATTTTTTTTATACAAGACGGTGGCAAATGAGCAAATTGTCACCTAAGTTTTTGTTGTCAACAAGTGTTTGCTAGTTTCAGATGCATTTCCTACTTTTAATATATAGAGAAATGATCGATAGAAAAATGAGCATTTTCCTCTCCTGCACGTCCCCGTCCCCATCAAATCCTCTTTCCCTTCCCATCCTTTTCTAATAAGGAATTTCTCATAAAGGGAAGAGGATTACATTTAGGTCTCCGGCACCTCACTCCTCAAAGGAAACGCAGAGTACTTCCACTCACTCATGTAGAAATGTAGAAAGATCACTCCTTCTGTGAGGTCGTGTTATTTCACGTTGTTGTTGCGGACTCTACCACTTTTAAACATTCAACAAACATATTCAAATTTTTTTATTACATGTTGTAAATTGATTTTAATAACATTTTAATACATTAATTATTATACTCATATAATTGTTTATTATAATCAATGTAAAACATTTTACCTTTTATTTAAAGGGCTTAATCTTTCATTGATTTTCTTGTAAATAAGCGTATAAGTTTAGTTGAAATGGTATAAAAAATAGTCAGTATTAAAATACACATTTATTAACTTCTATATTTATTTACAAAAAGGTATTCAGAACCCTATATAAAATATAAATATATGAATCAACCTGCAAAAAGGGGGATACACTTTAAGGAAATCGTAAGGATATGTACCTATAAATATGTACGATAAACCAACTCACGGTGATACAGTCGAGCCGTAGTTTGCACGGCTTACTTCTTAAATCTATTTATTATTCTTGTAGAGAAACTACGTTCGGCCGTTTTATTGGTAAGTTAATTCATCTTTAATATTATAATTTGTAAATCAGATTTTTAATTACAAATTCGGAGTTTTACAAATCAAATTTATAAATCTTAAAATAAAGTCGAGCGTTTTAAAAACTAAACTGGAATAAAATATAATAATTTGATTTTTAAAAGGCTGAATTTTATGTCTGAATGGGATTTGCAAAATGCTTAAATTGACTAAGATAATATAAATAACCTCCTAAGCCGTCCAAATAACTACAGATCAAAATAATTGTAAGCCATTTCCTATCTATTTTTAATGGAAGAAAGTCGCAAAGGTGCAAGGGGGTGTTGTGTCGAGATAAAATTTATATCAGTATGCAACTCTTATTTCAATAAAACACGAGTATGTAAGAAATCTCTATTACAAATTATTACTTAAATTATTTAATTTGTATATTTGTATATATAATTAGAAGTTGGGGCATACGTTTCTGCAACTCCAATGACGAGACAATGGATCACTCCGGCCAATCCTGTATAATTATATGGAAAGACCGAAAAATCTATACTGCAAAAGTGAGCGTACTGCAGTATTGGTAGGGGTTGTCGCAAAAAAGAGTATATCAGTCTAATTAGTGACATACTAAAGAAAGGCAATATAAGAAGATAAAGCCGACTAGCAAATGTAGGAATCCTACATTTGCTAGTCGGCTTTTCCTATAGCTAGACTAGTAAATGTAGGAATCCTCTTCTATTGATGTACATGAAGCGAGAGAGGTGTGTCAGGATCGCGTCAAATGGAAATCATGAGTGTACATGTTAAAAACCGGAAAATAGATTAAAATATGGATAGATTAAGATTATTTTGCCTTTTTCATATCATTGCCTGGTCACCGCGAACTTGACTTAAATTTAAGAAAGACTTTGTTGTCGTTACTTTAGGAAAGACTTTTTAACGGTTTTTTTTTCGCAGGTTGAAATTGCTGCAATCAAAATGACGAACTCGAAAAATGATTTACTGCTATTCTTCGACCGACCGAGGGAGCCATGCTTCCTTCAGAAGGGCGAAAAAAAGACAATCTTTCAAATACCCGATGAATATTATGTAAGGAACTTATTTAGAACTAATTTTTAGAACTTATTCTTAGCACTTATTTTCATCATACTGCGGTTCCTTAAATTTCTGGCACAAAACGAAGATGTAAAAACTATTGAATAAACTTCATTATGTAAATAGCAAAATGTAATTATTTTGAAGGATAAATACTTCAAACGAATTTGGGATGTTTGAAATTAAACTTTTAATTATAAATTCATAATTCTTCGTCAGTTTATAATATATGGGGGATGGTGAATGGTGTTGTTCGCGTCCGTAGGAATTACTTGAGTTGATACCCTACACGTGTCCCCTGGGTTGTGCTAAAGCGAGCAACAAATTTCGGTAGTAGGTTCGCCGCAGGCTTCAAGGTTACCACCCACTAAGCAAAGCCACGCCGCCAAGCGACTTTTGTCGTGTTCCGGAGTAATGCCTGGTGAAGCCTCATGGGGGTTGGGTATGAACAGTTGCGATGCGAATGATAGTCGGGTATGACATATTGGGTACTGCTGTGTCGGGTGCTTGAGCTCGGAGGGTAGCGGGATCCGAAGCACGGTTCTCCGCTGGCCGACCGCAGGTAGTTGGGGGCCCAAGTAGTGGGCTAGCCACCTACGAAAGGCTGCCCCGCCAACTGCGAAAAATCGCAGGGTAGCTCCATCGTGCCGCTTGGCGACCGGGTGAGAGGACCCGATGGCAATCTCTGGGGGGGTTCGTGCGTCCCCGCAGTCTCCGTGTCAAGCCCTCAATGGCACAGTTTACCTGATTATGTTATTGGATTGTTATCGCATTGCCTCGTTCAATTTTCTTTTCCCATTCTATTCACTCCCTCCACACCATGACCAAGAAAAATAGAAAGAGTACTGACTTACAGCGGATGCACTTCCTCTCACTTAAAGTGCACTTCACTAATATTGGGGGAGTGCACTCTAATCTCAATGCGGTCCATCACCATCTTGAGACCAGCAAGCCGCATTTGCTCTTTTTTACAGAGACGCAGATTCGTTGTCCCACAGACGCGACGTACTTACACTACCCGGGATACTCTTTGCAGCACAACTTTCGTCCACGCGTCGAAGTATGTGTGTACATTTGCAGTGACATCTATTCTCAGCGTCTGCGTCACCTGGCTCCTTCTTCTAGTGTATGCCACTCACGTGTTAGGTCCGAGGCCCAAGAGAAGAATGGGGAGGCAATTGCTGTCTCCCTCGATGTCTCAAAGGCATTTGATTGGGTCTGGCATGATAGCCTGTTAAGCAAGTTTCCAGCCTATGGCATATCCCCTGGTCCGACTGCGTGGATAAAGGACTTCCTGAGTGAGCGATCGCTCCGTGTCGTCATTGAAGGATCTTCATCCACCCCCTTGACGACTAATGCCGGTGTTCCTCTGGGTTCCGTTCTCTCTGCAACTCTATTTTTGCTCCATATCAATGATCTGCTAATACCCGGTATCTATGGGTATGCAGATGATAGCACAGTTGTAGAGAGATATCTACCAGTTGGTCGGACCAGTCGGCACCAAACGCATTCCGAACGTGTGGCCATGGTAAATCGTCTTAATCACACACTCGAGGCAGTCTCCTGTTGGGGTAATGCCAATCTTGTGAGATTCAACGTCACCAAAACGCAAGCGTGTTTATTCACCTTCAAAAAGAGCCAATTCACCTTGGCTCCGTCTTTCCGGAATGTATCGCTGGAATTCACCGACTGTCTGCAGTTACTAGGAGTCGAAATCTCGGCCAATCTAAACTACGGACGGTTCATCGAATCCAAAGTGAAGGTAGCTGCCAAGAAGCTTGGAATCCTTTCAAAGGTACGGCGATACTTCACACCGGGACAACTTTCGAATTTGTATAAAGCACAGATCCGACCGTGTATGGAGTATTGCTGCCATATCTGGCCAGGCGCAGCCAAATGCCAACTCGCGGCATTGGATTCGGTGGAGTGGCGGGCCAGGAGGCTGATCGGTGACAAAGACCTTAATTTAGTCAGTCTTGAGCACAGGCGCAAAGTGGCTAGCCTCTCGGTGTTTTACAGGTTACATTTTGGAGAGTGTGCGCAGGAATTACATGAATTAATTCCCCCATCCCCTTTCTACCACCGGACCTTTAGGCATACGGCTGGTTTCCATCCTTTCGTAGTGGACGTGCCGCGAGTCCGAACGAAGCGGTTCGAATCATCGTTCATCGTGCGCACGGCAAAGGATTGGAACAAGTTGCCGCCGTCAGTGTTTCCATCAAAGTATGACGTGGGTACCTTCAAGAGAAGGGTGTATAGGCTATATTTAAATTAGCGCGTTCCATCTTTCGACCACATCATCGCTTAACGTGGGACTGTGGTCAAGTGCTAGTTTATTCCTTATTAAAAAAATATGTAAGACAATACCAGTGAGATTTTAAACTATGGTCGTTTATTACATGGTGCATTTGTAGGTGAAACTTCAACACAACTTGTGAAATGTCATTTAAATAATATAATTAAATTCCCTAATTTTTGTACATCTCTTATTCACCAATTAATTTAAATTTTTAAAGTCGTTAAAATTACTATAACTATGTTTATTATTGCAGCCGAAGAAATACAAAAGACTTACGGGCATAATATCGAACAGATTCGGTAAAAATGCTCAACGCGTGATCCCCGTGCGTAAGATCGCTCTGCCCAATCTAGAAGTCCCTATGGAGCTGCCGTACAACACTCAGTTCTCGCTGTTCATTCCCAGACACCGGCAGATAGCGGGAAAACTTATTGACATCTTTCTCAGTAAGTTATTTCTTTGGTCTTGACACAATTTTGGGCATTTATATACATCAACATTTCCTAGCGACATATTATGAGAATAAAGACATATTATGTCTTTATCCCTACTTCAATGAAAAGAGGTTAAGAACCTTTTTCCCTTGTACGGTTGTGTTCGTTACCTAAATTACCGGTTTCAATTTTTTTTAACAGATGGGTCCATTAAATTTTGAATACAGTCATTCAAACCATTGTGTTACGAAAATATACAGAAAGTTGAGATATTGGTTGACTTAAAACGAGCCCTCTTTCGCTTTAATGGTTTTTTAATGAGATGTACCGTGACAATAAATTACATAAATAAACCTGAGTATTGCCCGCGGTTTTACGCGCGTTCGTTTCTTATTTTCCTTGCTCAAATTATTGGTAATTAAATTCCGCATACATTAATTTAGATTATAGATGATAATAGATAACATGTGTCAAAAAGTTGTCATTGTCAACACTACCATGGCAACCGATATTGATAACGTAACTTTTTTATATTTCTTATCCAAAAAAATGGAAGTGTTTTACAAATTTAAAGTCTGTTTTGTTTATGTTAAAAAATAATAAAAGATTATTTTTATAGTACATGTTACATATTACATATTATAAATGTAAGATTGTTTGTTCGTTGCGCTTTAACGCTTTAACCGCTCAACCTATCCTTATGAAGGGTGCACAGACATTGTTAATGTCACAGAAAGGACAGAGCTTTTATCCCGAAAATAAACTGATCCCGATATAGATAAAACAAATCCCAGAATAGAAATATAATAATAATAACCTTCGTTTATAATATTCCTTGTCATGGAAATATTTTTTTTATAAGACAAGGTTACAAACGAGCAAGTAGTTAGCACCGGATATTGAGTAACTTCTACCCAAAAGACTCCGCGACAAGCAAATGTGTGGCAGTATGTTTTGACAATAATGACATTTTGTAATATACTATCTATAATTCTAAGTCACGCGGAAAAAATACAAAAAATTCTAGAGAGGAAAATAAGATACAAACGATAAAGGTACAAACTTCCCCAAAATGGGGAAGTTCAAAACAATGGGCTTAGTAGCCCAGTCATGTATCATCATCATCTCCTCCATCCATCATCCACTGCTGGACATAGGCCTCCCCCATTTATCGCACCATTGTGGGGAAATGTGCCATAATCGCCAGCTTAATGTTCCACCGCACTAAGAAAATGACACTGGTAGGCTTTACACCAGACTCAAGACAAACAAACATGTTCATGCACACAAATGTTTGTCCTGTGTGGGAATCGAACACACGACCTGCGACGTGAAAGGCAAGCATCTTACCAGCCGCGACAACCGGCCCCTCCGTCTATTTGCAACATTAGGTAATTATTGTCCATTGCAGGCATGCGCAATGTAGAAGAACTGATATCAATCTGCTCCTACTGTCAGCTCCGTATCAATCCTTACTTGTTCAACTACTGCCTCTCTGTGGCTCTGTTACACAGGTCAGTCTGGTTCAGTACTTAATCATTTATATTTGCAATCTAATCAAGAACGCTTCATCACAAATATGTATCAAAAATATAACTATTTTATAACACAACGTACATTCGATTCGTTTGACTCTTCACTTTTATGAGGTTTGATATTAGACCTAACAATTTATTTGTTTATTATCTATTACCTAGTAGTTTTCCTAAGTGAGCGACAAAAGCGACAATGCATTACGACGAGACGAGATTTGACACATCGCGAAATGTTATAATTAACCTGTCGCGCGTTATGTCATGTCAAATACTGGTCGGCGTCATGTCACGCGTTACAGACGTCACTATTAGCGCTAGCATTAGCTAGCTAGCAGAAGGCGTTAATATTAATAAATCTTTATTTGTACTTTAATAAAAAATACTTATAACAATTGTTTAATATGTGCATAATTCCCTTAACACTAATTAAATATCCAAACGTAATAAATGCAAAATGTATGAAACATTCTGAAATAAAATAAAAAAACTGATATTCCTAAAATTGTTGTAAGTATTCGCGCCAACTACTCGCAGGTGCGGGCGGAAAACTACATAGTATAATTAAGGAAGTAAGAAGAACATTTCTTAATATATATTTAATTTTCTTACAGACCCGATACAAAAGGTTTGAACATCCCCACGTTGACGCAGACTTTTCCGCATAAATTCGTTGACCCCAAGGTGTTCAACCGCATCCGAAGCGTCGCCAGTGCGGAGACAGGCCAGAGGGTATATTAATTTTTTCTATTGATTTTTTTATCTTACCTACTTCTTCGCTTATTTTTTCGAACACTGAAGTCGTACAACGTATCGGTAAAGAAGTTTTATAAATCTTGTCATAGATCGTAAAGTTAACAGTTGGTTTCAACTTTTACGTCTGATTTTAGTGATCAAGGCAACTCAAAGTTAGATTAGCTTTAATTATATTATCCAGAATATAATATAATTAATATAATTATTTTTGTTTTATCAAGAATTTACTTGATTATTTTAAATAATACCTTAGAGATTATGTTTACTTTCGTCGAGATTAGCTCCAACTAATCGAACCGTCTACAACCTAACTTTTTTAACCAGCCCTTGTGTTGGCAAAGATAAAAGGCAAGGATAGATAAGAAAAAAGAAGAAGTTAGGATGTAAAGAGGACTTTATTTTACCTATAAATATAGATTTTTACATCAAAGTTGGCTTCTTCAAATAACTAACACTCCTTATTTGATTTCCATAATGCTAAAATTGATTTGTTAAAGTCTGAATGTTACATTATGACCCTTTGACTTTTCGAAATTTCTCAGATGCCGGTTGTGATTCCACGAAATTACACCGCATCTGATGCGGAGCCGGAACAGCGCCTGGCATACTTCCGGGAGGACATCGGCATCAACCTGCATCATTGGCACTGGCATTTAGTGTACCCAACTGAATCTGCCAACCGCGAGATCGTTGCCAAGGACCGACGAGGAGAATTGCTTTACTACATGCACCAACAAATAGTTGCTAGGTAATTTTAGTATTTCTCATAAATAAAACTACAAAAGGGAGACAATGGAAAAGCACGAGAAAAAAGAAAGAGAAGATGAGACAAATTAATTACACACTAGAAAAAACTGATAAGCTGTTTCATAGGGTAGCTGTTTTAAGTAGTGATTAGCTGTATTACCAAAACAAATAACTGCTGACAGATACGACTGATAATCGGTTCCATAAGCGTTCTCCCAAAATATCAAAACACCACTTTTACGCGTTTTGGAAATATTGTTTAATCACAATTTTGAACAGTGCCCTGTGAAACAGCTATCATGCAGATAAGACGTTGTTCTTTGGACCCGTCGAAATGTTAACGTATATGGATGACGCTGCAGTACCCCCAGTTTAGTGATGGATTTCCCATTCGCATAATTTTCGTTTCACTTATAGATGTTTATTTTATTTTTTTTTGAAAAGTAATATTTTCTATTCAGATTTAGATCTACTTGTTTTAACTTCATGTTAATAAATTTGATTTCAGATACAACATCGAGCGTTTCTGCAACGATTTACCTCGCGTAGTACCCTTTGGCACCAACTTAAGGGAACCCATAACCGAGGCTTATTTCCCAAAGCTCAACTCCGTGGTCGCCAGCCGAACTTGGCCACCAAGGTGAGACATATTATTATTTTAAGAGTTTTAATTAGACCGGTTTACTCAGTTGGTTTTTTTCTTAATATGAACGCAATCTTTTTGAGAATTTCGGCAATCATTAGAACAGCTGGTTTGGATAAATGGAAGGGATATATGGAGAATAATTATGATGAATATGGAGTGGCAGTGTTTATTTAAATGTATGAGTGTATATGATAGGTGAATAAACGAGAGAAGTGAACTTTTATATATATCCGGCACATTAAATTGTTAGTATCGGCTATGGAATAATTTGTTCCTGTTTTATATTTTCTTATTGTTTAAGGTTCGAAAACTCAGTTCTGCAGGATTTAGACAGACCCGTAGAAAGAATCAACTTAGACCTGTCAGAAATGGAAACGTGGCGGGAACGCATCTTGCAAGCCATCGAGAGCAACTCGATTCTTTTGGTGAGTATTCACACGACTTCTCTGCTTTTCTTTGTGCAAATGGTGTCTGATAAAACTAACGCGACTTCATTCCAATCACCAGTTAAACAACGTGCAATAATAAACGCAGACTTCCCCCAAAATAACTCGCATTCGAGAATGAACCTTTGCGTCTACTTCAACCAAGCCTCTCAAGATCATCTAAAACTACTAACAATTGTTACAAATTGGTTTGTCTTCCTTTAGGAAAATTCAGAAACTGTCAAAATGTACAGTCTCGTTCCCTTATAGATTTGCACTACCATTTTAAGTTTTATTCAAATTATATATTTTCCATATTTTTATAGCCAAATGGACGTCAACTGCCACTTGACGAAGAGAAGGGTATTGATATTCTAGGAGATCTGATGGAGGCATCAATTCTCACCGCCAATCGCTCATTCTACGGTGACTTACACAACATGGGCCACATCGTTATGTCTTACATTCATGATCCAGATCATCGCCATCTGGTGAGTTTTGTAGCATGATTTCTTTTTGTTTCCATTTCAGCTATTAAGGATTGTCAGATTGGATTTTCTTTTACCCTTGTCTCAAATGATGTTCTGCTGTTTTTAATTCTAGTTCCCTATTAAGTGCAAATTATTTTACTACCTTGTGTGAACTACCAAATGTTACTTTCATGAAATTTAGTCTCTCTATATTAAACAATACTTTTTCTGTAACAGCGCTATTTCTAATCTTGTCATTGACAGTCAATGTAAGCATATTTCATGAACCTAGGCATAACCTCTACATTACATTATAGGAACTATTCGGTGTGATGGGCGACCCATCAACGACAATGCGCGACCCTCTGTTCTACCGCTGGCACGGCTTCGTCGACGATGTCTTCGTCTTGTACAAGAACAAGCTGCCTCCCTATGGCAATGACAAGGTACACAAAAAAGTATTCAATATAATAACCATAATTTTTCAAAAATTCTCGAAAGGTAAATGTATCTAAATAATATTACAATATTAACACTAATATTTCTGATAAAATACGAATAATTATTTAAAATGGATATTTACATATACGTAATAATGCAGACTAAAAAATGTATCTAAAAAGCAACTAATTAAGCAGTCGAAAGATTTTAACTAGAAGGCGTTATGTTTATATCCTTGTTAGGATATTAGTAAAAAGTTGACATCGGTCCTCGATAAGTATGTAAACTTTCAAATAATTGGAAATCTTCAAAGGGTAATAAGTTAACTAAATTAAAGGACTCCGTTCCATAGATAGATTAACGGCTTAACCCGATTAAGGTTTCCAATGTATTTTACGTACATAAGATCAATTTTTTAATAAATTAACATAAAAATGGGTCGGTATCAGTTTTTGAGTTCGATCGTTAATGCATATTGCATAGATCAGGCTAATTAAAGATTTATGATATTTTGATTTGATTTAACAGTTTGGTACCTATCCAAATTTAATTTCATTAACCTAAATGGTTACAGCTGGACTTTCCGGGTATTCGTGTTTCGTCTGTAGCCGTTGAAGGTAAAGGTGGAAGGAACACCTTCGCGACACAATGGGAACAGAGCACGGTGGAGCTGGGCCGTGGCATGGACTTCTTGCCTCGAGGCAGTGTGCTGGCGCGTTTTACTCATCTGCAACACGAAGAATTTAACTATGTGTGAGTATCAAGCGTTTTTAGTGTTTTATAGAAGAAGCAATCGGTTACCTGATGCTATCTACCACCCAGCAACCAATAAATGACTTTCAGATGTTAGACAGCGCACGGAACAGATAAGTAAATAGAGAAAGGGAAAGAACGGGAATGGGAAAGAGGATTGATCTGTCAATATTTCACTCATCAAACGAAATACAAGACGATAGATTACTTTACTTCTGTTTCTGTGAGGTCAAGGTTTTTCCTTGGTCATGTCCCATTCTTGCAAAGGCTTTTTTGCTCTTAGTTAAAGAACATTCGCTGGTCCAAAAGTGTTCTGCAAAATAATGGATGGTTTTTGTTATCTTTTATTCCTACAAAATCAAAACAATTAATTTTATATTTTTACTGACAGAATCGAAGTAGACAATTCATCTGGTAAAAAAGCAACGGGAACCGTGCGCATCTTCTTGGCACCAATTACTGATGATAAAGGAAACAAACTGGCGTTCAACGACCAGCGAAAACTCATGATTGAGCTGGACAAGTTCTCTCAAGACTGTAAGTATTATTATCGTAATGAAGATTGCCGTGGGGTTTTCTTATTCTTAGAGTAGTTATTTTTTGCATATCTACGTGACTTCATTTCGGTTCAGGCAAATTCATTTCTAACCTTCTGTTCTAACCTAATTATATTAGTTCTCTAATTTTCTTGATTTTACACGTTTACATACTTAGATTTGAATAGCTTTACTTAAAATTACTAATCTTATTGCCTTATAAAATAAACTTATTGCCATTATAAGGGTATAATTTTGGTATTACGAAATATAAATCTATATCTATATGTATACATATAATAAAATTGTAACTGATCGGTGTCTGTACATGGAAAATAAATTAGCAAAACTATCACAGGAGGTATTTACCAATGCTATAGAACTCAATACAACGATTTTTAAAATTCTTGTCAGTTTGTTTGTCGGTTTGCCGGTTACAATGTTCGCGCTAACCTCAGAAACGGCTTATCCGATTTGGGTGCAGTTATCACCAATGTGTAGTCATTAGCTTCAATCGTTAGATTAAATTTTTATTTTATCTAAATTGGTGCATAAATAAAAAAGTTATATCAATTTAATGTGTTACGTTAAACATTTCTTCAGAAAAAATGCTATAAAATTACTACTAAATTTTACTTTACTACATATAATATTTTATAAAATGACGATGGTTCAAAGATAATACAAAGTTAAAAATAGACATTTTGAAATTGCCAATGTAACTTG